>JASDQU010738363.1:75583-93397 GCA_032191745.1 Picea mariana | reverse complement strand
GAAACCAAATGTGATGTGGATTTTCACACTAAATTAATTTCCTTTTCATGAATATTAATAATTAATTCATGTGCACATTAATTGCTCAACACATCCTAACTATAAACTTATCATTATTATTATGGGTCACGTGTGATTTCATACATATGGTTGCATGCATACAATGAAATCCTAATGCAGTTATTGTTTGAACAAGTAGAATTTAAATAATTATGAAGTGGGAAATAATGGCACTATCATCATTTATTTATCAACTATAAGAATTAAGGTTTTGTGAGAGACATTTCATCTACAAATCATGTGGAATTGTATTCAATAATTAGTATTGGACATGAAAGGATGTGTTTAGGATAGGGGTTATTTATAGGGCATGTAACTTAGCAATATATAAAGTGTTGTGCGAATTGGTGGACTTGTAAAGGGATTATAAGAGACCTCAAAGAAGATAATGCTTACTTGGGATATTGTTTAGCACTAATGCATACTTGACAACATTAGGTAAGCATCTACTAGAACATGACATGAGAAGGGATAGGGATTGATGTTAATGTCCTACCCTAACTCCCTACTTAGATACTTTATTAATGTATGAGGCCACCTTCCTTGAATAAGATTCATTAAATAGCTAGTTAATAGTCACTCATTGTAAAAAGTGTCATTTTTATTAATAAGGCCCAAATTAGTTGGTCCCCCCTCACTATAAAGTGTCCATAGGTAGTTAAGATTCTCTATGGATAGATATATATTGAGTAGCATTTTATGTAAATTTTTGTCAATAATTGTTATCGTATTTGGATAATTTCTCTTGGAGGTTTCCCCCTTGAAGAAGAAAGTGCACTTATCTCTCTATTTTGATTATCAAAGAGATATTTCTTAGGGATGTGTATCTCTCTTTTTTCTTGTTTTCTTGGGTTTTTCACTAAATTTTGTGTGATTTCTATGAAGTTTTGGGGTTAAGTAGACTACAAGTGGTATCAAATTTCTTTATTTGGCATGAAGTGGGAGAAGTTTTTGGCGCAAAGTGGGAATTTCTTCTTCATCTTTTTGCTGATTTTTTACGGAAAAATAAAAAGGACGGAAGCATTCATGTCAATTTTTAAAACTTTTTGTGATGAATTTGGAAAAAACATCCTAATATATGAATTCCTTTCAAAAAAATACCCAATTAAAATAAACAAATCCTCCAAAACAAATTCCAGAAAGTGGAGATGTCATTGATTTAAAATTAGTCTTTTTATAGTGTTATTTTTTTCTTCTAGCAAGCCTTTGAATTTTGCATATTAGATATATTTTGATAGATTACATATATTTTAGTCAAACTAGTGCCAGTAGATCTAGAGAAAATGTGGCATTTCATAATTGGGTTTATAATATCCAATCTGAGAAGTATAGTAGAAGTTGTGATTATTTTACGATTTTGGCCTGAAACCCTACCTTGCATAATTTGTTTTCTAGTGATCTTCAAAAATTTTTCTTGGGTTAGCAAGACCATACATTTTTTTTTTAGAGATGTGTTCTAGAATATAAAAATAACACATTTATTAGTCATTAAACATGTAAAAGTATGATATGGGAAGAATGCATGCAGGAAATATGAGTGGAATCACATTGTTAGAATCCCTTGTAACCCTTATTGGTACCCCTTCGAGTAGCATCACATCAGACAATACATGTATATGGAATCTCACTTCCATGTTGATTTGGATTACTTTTGGCACGAAATGAGAGAAAAGATATAATAAAGAAATGTACAGAGATATCTCAAATATCCAACAATATAACATAAATGCATCATAGATGCAACCATAAACACAGAGATATATTAATACACAATTTTCTATTAATGAGAGAAAATGTACAAAGACTGTAAAAATACATAGTGAAAGACTTGCTAGAATGGTGGCAGTTTATCTCTGAGAAGAGACGTGTCCGCTACTCACATTCGTAAGAAGATGATTTTACAATGACGCTCCAAAGGCCTTTTTATCATAAAGAAAATCCAAAACACTAACCCTGGAAGACGAAAAGCCAACAATTTTGTGGACCTTGTTTTGGGTAGTTTGGTGTATCAACTTCCCAGGGGTATAGCTTTGGAATACGATCTCCATTTGGGGTGCACAATAACTTGTTGGAAATGTATCTTCAAGGAGATTCATTTTTAGGGATAAATCAGAGCCATTGGCTATCACTGAGAATATCAATCCTGAAAAACCTTCATTTAGGCCCTCAAAATGGCCTCGGAAGTTAAAAACTACTAAAAATAGTAAATCACCAAAATTGCCAGAAAATTGTTTTGAGCTAGTTGGAAAATGTGGGTGGCCACCGATATCCACCTAGACCAATCCTCCCTCCTTAGAAATCAATGGTATCCATTGCATTGAGTGCCCGGGGGAGAGGGAAAATCATTTGTTGAATCTGCATATTGATGAGTTGCTTGCCTTGTTGGAGAAGTTTCGGTGCTAGGCTTGTTGAAGGTTGTCACGAACCTGTGGCTGGAAGGGTTGGAAATTTTTAAATAGTATGGCTACATGATATTCCTGTGTGTAGAAGGAATATTTACACTTTGCCACAATCTTTTCAAGTTGCTTCTATTAGATAAAAGGTGCTTGGGCCGAGGCTATAATGGTTGAAGTATCGTTCTATTCACCTTTTGAATAGATTATGAAGAAGCTGAAATTTGTAATATGAGATAGTATCTTTCGGCATTTTTTAGGTGGGACAATAGTTGGAACTACCTATGGTATCCTATAGAGATGACACCCAAGAGTAACAATGACACTACGAGGTCGAGACTCATAGATGGCATGGCACTTCCACATATAAGGTTGGAACAAGAGGACATCACAAACATTCAATGGGGAAACATCACATAATACCTCATCCTTGAAGGGATATATGTCATATGACAATTAACACTGCTGGCTAACACGAAGATCTCATCCCTGGTGAAGCCACCCAATGTTGTATGGTTGTGGGTGTGGAGTTGTTGAAAATGTCAATTGTTTGATGACCTCTGTTGAGATGAGGTTCTTTTGGCTTCTGCTATCAACAATAAAATGCAGTGGGGTCCCCTTCACCCACATATGTGAATGAAAAAGGTGCTCCCCCTCTTCAGGATCTGTTCATTCTTCTGGTTGAATTGTTGCGGTCATGTCAATAGTAGTGGGGTCTGCATCGATGATCTGTCTTCTGTCAGTATTTTCTGAATCAGATTCTGAATCATGGTTCGGCTCCTTGTATTTTATTTCATCCACCAATGAATATTTTGAGCGACATTCATCGGTGTTGTGCCAGGGGATTTTGTGGAAATCACACCATTTTTCGGTGTCCTTCTTCCTCTTCCTGTGACCCTTCTTTTCCTGTGGCTTCGAATGGTTTTTGGGAGATTGTTTGTTAGGGTCTTGTTGCTTGTTTGTTTGGTTGTTGTGGATTTGCACACCTGAACTCTTGTTTATTTTGGTGCTTAAATTTCTGCTCGATTTTAACAACATATTGATAAGCAACACCGAGTGATGAGATGTACAGAAAATCCATTTCAATTTGGATGTATCTGTGTAGAGCCCCATGGTATTTCAGAACCAAATGTCGTTCGTAGTCTTTGATACCCATCTTGGTGTGAAAGGTATGGAAGGTATTGGTGAACTCCGAAACTTCTTGGCCCCTCTCTTGCCACAGTGTGTTCCAATTCATATATTGCTCTTCATAGTTTCCAACAAGGTAATACTTTTCTTTTACTACGTCCACAAAAAAATACCAAGTGTGATTGACCCCATCTATTCCCGAATATTTTTTGGAAATTTTCTCCCAGTAATTTTTCCACCAATGTTTGACATGGGGGAGAGCTTTAAGGAGTGCGAAGGTGATCTTTTCCCTGTCGAAAAAATGGTGAACAAAGAAATAACCTTCTAACAGATTTAACCATTTGTCTAGGGCATCCACATCTATTTGACCTTTGAATAAAGGAATATCAAAGTTAACCTGTACCTTGAAATGAGAGGTGATTCCAAAGTGGTTGTTGGATGAATATGCACCTTTTTCTATCAACAAGTGTTGAAGGATGTGGGAAAAATTCTCCATCATTCTGTCCCTCTGTCGTGTGAGAGCTTTCTCAAGCAACAAATTGATAGAATTGTCTGCTCTGTCGTTTTTCTTTTCTTCCACCGTGGAGGGTTTCTTGGGCGTGCAAGAGAAATTGTCTTTAATAGTGACAATCTCGAGATTCAACTTTCTATACTAGGACCTCGTCGGGTGCATGCACTGAAAAAAATGATCAAGAACAACTTGCTCTGATACCACTGATCTAGATTATTTTCGGCATGAAATGTGAGTGGAGATATAAGAAATAAATGTACAAATGTATCTTAGATATCCAATAATATAACATAAATGTATCAAAGATGCAACCATAAAAAAACAAATACAATAATACACAGTTTTCTATTAATGAGTGAAAATGTACAAAGACTGTAAAAATATAGAGTGAAAGACTCGCTAGAATGGTGGCAGCTTATGTCTGAGAAAAGATGTGTCCTCTACTCACATTCATAAGAAGATGATTTTAAAATGAGGCTCCAAAGGCCTTTTTATCATAAATAAAATCCAAAAACCTAACCCTAGAAGATGAAAATCCAATAGTTTTGTGGACCCTGTTTTAGGTAGTTTGGTGTATCAACTTTCTAGGGGTGTAACTTTGGCATCCAATCTATGTTTGGGGCGCATGATAGCTAGTTGGAAAGGTATCATCGAGGAGATTCATTTTGGGCACTCAATCAGAGCCTTTGATTATCATTGAGAAGCTCGATCCCGAAAAATATTCATTTAGGCCCTCAAAATGGCCTAAGAAGTTAAAAACAACTAAAAATAGTAAATTACCAAAATTGCCAGAAAATTGTTTTGAGTCAGTTGGAAAAGGTGGGTGGCCACCGATATCCTCTTGTATTACATGTACCCTTTATTATATATAAATTCCCTTAGGTATACTCGAAAATATCTTTAGATAAACCAATCGATCATTTTATTGCTATAGTAAACTAAGGACAACACTCACATAGATCACTCTCTAGTACTTGGGTGGTTGAGTAGTATGGCTAAGGGCATGGTTGAGCCTCCTTAGTTAGTTTCCTGAGATATTGGACTGATTACTACTATTGAACCCTACACATATATTAGAGAGATACAACACTTGGCACTCCCTTGTCCCTAGGACCCAATAACAATTTTCAATGAGATCACCCATGAAGGGTACCTATAAACCACCTTAGACTTCTTTGGACAACATGAACACTTTCTCTTCCACAAGAAGGTTGGATTGCATGGAATATCAACTTGTGAAAAATTAGGAGGACATAATTGGGTTTTATGAGAAGTTGGAAAACAAGTTGGATGAGAAGTTCAACAACTTCAGAAAGGTGTTGATTGAGAAATTTATGAGTATGCTAGCTTGGGTAATACCAAAATAAAAAAAATGGATTGCATAGTACATTGAGACACACTGGGAAAAAAATTCTAACATAGGGCTATTTATCCACCCACAACCCTTGTCAGGTATGCACAACAATAGATTAATCGATAATAACATATGACATTGTTTTTCTAAGGTGGAACTGAACAAGTTTGATGGTTCTAACCCGCCAGGATGGGTCACTCAGATGGAACATTACATAAACCTATAGGATATTACTAATGACATGATGAAACTCATAGTGGGGATATTTTATCTACATCCATAACGATGGAAATGACATAAATGTACATATGCAGGATATATCACTTCGAGTTAGTTTCTTAAAGATTATGCACATTTCAAGAGAGATACTCACTATTTGGGGTGGAAAAATAGGATAAATCACAAAATGTATGGTAGCATTTGAGAAATTAACCATCTATATAGAGAAATTAGCAAACTCTTTCTGTAAATAATTTTTCATTAGTGGCCTCAAGATGGAGGTTCAAGCACAAGTTGGAATGTGTCATCCTACCACATGGTTGTGAGTGACTAAGAGGGTCCTAAAAGTAGAGATGATGATTAATGCAGAAATGAAAAAACCAACCTTCATTTCCCACACTAGTCTTCCCAAGGGTACTTCCCCAAGAACAAGTCTTTCTCATCCCTTGAAATTACAAAGGTTTTCTTCAACAGAAATGGTAGACCAACAAAGATGGGGACTTTGCAATAATTGTGATGAAAATTATGGTCGAGATCATTGGTTTAAAGAACATAAATTGTTCCAAATTAATACGACCACTCAAGTCCTAACCAAAGACATAAGTATCGAAGTGACACTACAGTTACAGGTAGAAGACACCAAAACTGAAACTCACGTGAATATCCAACCCTCATTCTCTCATTAAGAATCACTCATCTCCATGCATACATTATTAGACATTTCAACCCCACAAACATTGAATCTCATGGGTTAAATCCTGCACTAGAAATTCATAGTCCTAGTTGTCAGTGGTAGTCCTCATAATTTCATTCACATGAGTGGAAGAAGAAACCTGTTTTTTTGTACACCTGATGCACAATTTTCAAATAATGATCTCCAGTGGAGGTATGATGAAATGTGGGGGAATTTGTGAAAATTACAAAGTTGAGATGGGAGACTACTAACTCAAAACCCATATATTTTTTGTTGATATGGGTGGGTGTGATATAGTATTGGGGAAGGAATGGCTATGCACGTTGGGACCAATCACCATGGATTTCAAATAACTCTATATTAATTTCACTAAATAAATTCATGTACACACCCTTCAATGGATTCAGGCAGGTTCTCTTGAAATAGTCAACTCTCATTATATGGAGAAGTTATTAAAGAAGGGCCACTCTAGAATTATTTTCCAATTTAATTCCATATAGGTTATAGATAATATAACACAAGAAATCCATTGAGACTTGCAACTATTCCTTGAAAAACATCGTCAGGTATTCAAGACAGTAAAGGGTTTACCCCCTTCTCGAGTAGAGAATGACCATGGAATTCCACTGATTCTAGGAAGTCAACCACCAAATGTACACTTTTATTGACACCATTTTTCACAAAAGAATGATATAGAAAATATCGTTCACGAGTTATTGGAGGAAGGGGTCATATGCCCCAGTACAAGCCCCTACTCATCACCATTAGTCATGGTATTAAAGAAGGAAGGAAATTGGTGCATATGTCTGAACTTTTAGTCTCTCAATAAGTTGACAATCAAGGATATTTTTCCCATCCATGTTATCTATGACCTCCTTGATGAACTTCACGAAGAAAATTTTTTCACTAAGATTTATCTACATTCATGATATCACCAAATTGGGATGAAAGAGAAAACATACCAAATACAACCTTCAAAAAACACAAAGGTCATTATGAGTTTCGAGTGATGAATTTTTTCCTTTGTAGTGTTCCATCCACTTTCTAGAGTCTTGAGAACAATGTTTGCAAACCCTTCCTACACAATTTTGTGCAAGTGTTCTTCAATGATATCTTGATCTACATTAAAGCATGGAAATCACAAATAGATCATTTGGATAAGTCGTTGCAACTCTTGAGATATAACCAATTATTTGTGAAACACTCCAGATGTTCTTTTTGTTAGAATATAATTGATGTGCTCATTTAACCATATACAATATAGCAATATTGTCACCCAACCATAGGTCGAAGCCACCCCCAAGCACCTTAACCTTGACAGAGAATGATTGTGGAAGAAAACCGCAGGCTTAATAGCCAAACAAGGTGGCACACCTCTCTCTAAGGATATCACACTAAGAAAGAATAACAGAAATTGATCATAGAGTCCAACCCAGAAAATCCGAAAATACAAATTGCAGAACTGCTGCTAGCAGCTTCTTCTAGAACTTGCGCACAAATTTGCCAATTGTAGTGCACACAAGTGTGCTTTTGAAGTTCTGAGAATACTGGGCAGAATGAAGACTGGCCTCCTATATTTATACTATTTTCTACCAGACTGCCTAGGCCGACTTCTCATTCTGGGTGCTAATTACTTAGTATATAACATTTCCTTTTAGCCAACTTCTTTTCTTGGAGGCTAATAACCTAATATAAATCATTCTCTTGAGTCGACTTGTCTTCTAGGGTTATTAGCCAACTAATTAGGGTTTCTTCTTACTTCCCAAAATATTATATTCTCACTAGGGTTACACGTGGAGGTAAATACCTCCTGTAGCTACCATAATATCAACACTCCCTCCTATCTAGGGAGGTATTTGAAAGCAATGGTCTTGAGCACAAACATACCATTGAATTCGTAGCATCATCATAGCCACACAGGATATCTCATGTTCGAATCATGAGCACCATCATCACTCTCAGTATCATATGACAATATCAACTGCATCATCTCCCGAAACCATACTCCATCCGAGTAATTAGACATGATGTTGAATAAGTCACTCAATCCAAGGAGTGATACAAGGACCATTCTTCTAATTTGGACATATGTCCTAGAAGAATAATTATTCCAACAGATGTTGGAAGCCACACCATGGGCTACAAGGACTATTGTTCTAATATGGACATACGTCCTAGAAGAATAATTGTCCTAGACCATATTCCTCTTGGAGAATGTCAGTCCACTAGCACACTGGCTATTGCTGATGGAAATCAGAACAATGTCATTCAATAGAACACAACTATGTCTATCCATGGTAGTACACAACTACAACCCAATGGTACACTACCACCAAGTAGCACACAACTACTTAATTAGTGACACATAGTCATAATCAGTGGAACACATCCACCACAGTAGCATACATCGATTATCCAGAGTCATACAATCTCCATAGAAATCATATCATTTGATATCAACTTGCACATAAAAACAATGTCCTGATATAAACTAAATCATCTGGGCCATTCTTCCACTCACATCTATGAGATCTGGAAGAGTATCTATCCTTAGAGGGTAAAACATCAGTCATGATATATTGGACTATTCTTCTCAAGCAAGGAAGAATAACTGTTCTGATTTCTGAGCCTGGACCATTCACCTACCTGGGCCATTCCTCCAGCACTAAATAAGGTGAAATTTAGAGAGAATGAGTCTGCCCTACGGAATGCATGTCCCTGATTGTTGAACCTGGACCATTCACCTATCTGGGCCATTCATCCGGCACTAAAAAAAGTGCAACTTGGAGAGAATGAATCTTCCGTAGGGAATGATTGTCTGGACCATTTCCTAAGGAAATGACTATCCTTCACCAACCTCCAAAATGAATGATTCTTTGAAACTGCTCACAACTATGAGATTCGAAAGAATGAATGTCCAACGAGGAAGACCTGTCTTCTTGACCACTACTGAGAGTGACCATCAAGAAGAGAGACTGTCCTAGACCATTCCCCCACACTGGCCACAAGGGGAATCATTTTCTATGGTACATCAACAATCCATCAAACCATTTTCATTACAAAAATGACCATTCAATCTGGACCATTTTCCAAACTCGAAAATTCCTATCCATCATAAATCTCAAACCACTCTCCAAACTAGAAAGGAATTGCTCATCCTAGACCATTTTTCGAACTTGAAAAATGATTGTCAATAGATTAATAACACATCGGTGCTCCCTCCCAACCTGGGATTCATATTTTCCTTTTTCAATAAGGAAGTCATCTCCACAAGCTCTAGCTTGAGTACGCAAACTCTTTCATCTTGGACAGAGGATTTACCAAAATATCTGCTTATTTGCTCATCTGTTGAGATATATATTAGAGAACCACTTTCTCTTTTCTGGACTTCATCACAGAGAATGTAATGCTTGATCTCAATGTACTTCGGTCTTTCTGGAACACTGGTTTTCTATGAAGGCTTCATATAGCTATGATCATTACAGTATATCATAGTTGAATTCAGCTCTTTTGTTTCCTACTAGCTCATAACATCGTGGAAAGGATAAAACTGGGACACATCCATGTGGCACTTCTTTTTCCATCATGGGAGTTTGTCATGGATTAGAAATCCATCATCCTAGACTTCTGAGTAACCATTCTAATACAATATCTCTATTATAGAAAGTTTTTCACCACACTTTTGTTGTGCATTGGAGGCTCTGCACCAATTTGTTTGAATCCATATAAGATCTCCTTCCATTTGCATACAAGAGTCTCTTTCTGGTATATCTCAAAAACCTTGAGGTTGCTATACGCTTCTTTGTTTTATTACTCTATTGAGGAGAACAGTCCTTACATTCGTTCGATGTAAGCTCCAACCCATGGATATTGCGAACAATATACTGGCTCATGTAGAGGTATGTTTGGTTTACTGGAACAATAAATCATCATAATCTTCTGCCTTCATCTGGGAGAACCTCTCATTGTGGATCTCTCAATGCTTACATTCATAAGTCTTCCATACATTTTTTGTCATCACAACTTTCAGTTCCTCTACTTGGTTTCTTTTAATGAGTTCGGATTAGGATGGTAGTCTCGTGATTCTTGATACAATGACTGGTTGTTCTGGATTTTCTTTCTCTCTTGGAATCTTCATGTTCTTTCACATGTTTCTCTTTAGCTCTTGGGTCCGTGGAATTTTCTGTAGATTCCATGCCCTGAAGATTCCAACTTATTTCTTTAATCATAGGATCATGGATGTGGATGGACAACCATGGATACTTTAAGGCTTCTTTTCGAAGAAGACTTCTTCACACTGAACATGTGTTGTTTTTCATGGTTTCTACCATGGATAGATACTTCATCATCTTCAATGTATCATGTTATTTGGGATTAGCTCCCTCCTAATCCTTTCTTCATGCATGAATGCATGCTCTTCTTTTGGAAATATATAATCAACTCCCTCCATCTAATAGAGTCCACGCTTATGTCTGCATCATTATTGCCTTCTGCAGAGTGTCACAAGTGTTTTTCCAATTTCCTCTTGATTTCTAACTTCTTTCTTTCTTTACTTCTTCTAGATTTCTTCAAGATTGATTCTGATTTTAGCTTACCTTGCAACTGTTACTTATGTAGTAACTTCCACATGAATTGTTACCAGGGGTTATTGATGTACTTCATTCTTTCATGTTTATTGCCTGACTTGTAGTCATTGTGATATCAATCCTTATCTTGTTGCTCTTCCATAGGTATAGTTTCTCTTTGAACGTATTATCTTCTAAGAAATAGATATGCAAGATATGCACATAAAACATGGTATGTACAAGAACTATTAAGAGTATTGTTACCTTGTCTTAGAAGAAGACGTTTGTTTTTTCCTGCTTGGCTTTCTTTGAGGGTTCCCTTTCTTCGGCAACTGATACTTTGTGTGTTTCCTTCCTTTTCTTTAACTCAGGACAATGATTCTTGTAGTGACCATATCTTCGACAATTGAAGCATTGTATTTTTGACATAGCTTTCTCTTGATTTGATTTCTTCCTTGGGCCAAACTTTCTTTTATTTCTAAAATTCTTGAACCTTCCTTTGAAGGCTTGATCATCGTATTTCTTTTGGGGTTTCTCTTTTTCACTAATCCTCGATTCTTCTTGTGCACAACAAGTCCAAAGTTCTTCAAATATAGGATACTCCTTCCTTGTGTTCATGCTTGTGGCAAATGCATCCCATGTATTACCAGTTCCTTCTCTGAAATGATCTCTTCAAAGACTTGTAGTTCATCTCTTAACTGAGAGATTACTACAAGGTATGATGTTATGCTGTCATCATCATTCATTTTCATATCACAGATATCGTTCTTTAGACTCATTACCTGTCCAATGTTTCTGACCGAGAAGAGGTTTGTTAGGGCATCATACATCTTCTTAGATGAGTCAAGATGGGAGATGTAGTGTGTCAAGTGGTCTTTTATAGATTCCACTATGATACTCATGGCATTGATGTCATTGTCTTTGAACTTCTCCATAACTGCAATGCTCTGAGGTTCCTTCTTTTGTCCTT
Source organism: Picea mariana (assembly GCA_032191745.1). NCBI lineage: Eukaryota > Viridiplantae > Streptophyta > Pinopsida > Pinales > Pinaceae > Picea > Picea mariana. Next base: position 81,503 of record JASDQU010738363.1, on the reverse strand, counting down.
CTTCGAACTTTGGTTCCATGATCTTTCCTTTCACGATGTCCAACACTTTATTCTTGGCAAGGATGAGGTCAATCCTTGTCTTCCACGCTCTGAAGTTAGAATCTCCTTCTAACTTGTTGTCTGACATCATAGAGTAGGTTATAACTTCTTTGACTTGGTCAACCCTTGATTTTGACCAAAAACTCAAATTTTGACATCTTAGCTTGTTGAGAGTATCGGGAGATGCGCTAGGCTAGGGTGCACTAGTCTATCCATAAATTAGGTCAATATATTCACTTAAGGTGCCTCAATGAGAGGGTTAGGGTTTTGTAAGGCGCAACAAAAAATGGTTGTAACTGCAACTGCAACTAAGAAAATCCTCCCAATCTATCTTCTAGCCTTTAAACTGTCCGAAGATAGTGGTAGGCCCATAACCTGTTAGAATATAATGGATGTGCTCATTTAACCATAGACAATATAGCAATATTCTCACCCAACCATAGGCCAAAGCCACCCTCGAGCACCTTAACCTTGACAGAGAATGATTCCGAAAGAAAACCCTAGGCTTAATAGCCAAACCAAGTGGCACACCTCTCTCCAAGGATGGCGCACTAAACAAGAATAACATAAACTGATCAGAGAGACCAACCCAGAAAAGCCAAAAATATAGATTGCAAAACTGTTGGCAACAACTGCTTCTAGGACTTGCGTGCAAACTGGCCAACTGCAGTGCGCACAAGTGTGCTTCTGTAGTTCTGAGAATACTGGCCAGAATGAAGATTGGCCCTTGTATTTATACTATTTTCTGCTAGACTGCCTAGGCCGACTTCTCATTCTGGGTGCTAAGTACTTAGTATATAACATTCCCTTTTAGCCGACCTCTTCTCTTGGAGGCTAATAACCTAATACAAATCATTCTCTTGAGCCGACTTCTCTTCTAGGGTTATTATCCAACTAATTAGGGTTTCTTCTTACTTCCCATAATATTCTATTCTCATCAAGGTTACATGTGGAGGTAAATACCTCCCGCAGCTACCATAATATCAACACTTTCCTTTCGAGATTACCGAGGTTGAATATGTGGCTCACATTTAGCTTGAAAACATATAATGTAGTAGATTTAAAAGTCAAAATTGACTCCTAAATTATCACTTGACAATTTACTCATTAATTAATTCTAATTATTTTCAAAAAATTATGTGAAAAAATAAATAAATTAAAGAAACAAATCTCCACAACAAATGTAAAAAAAAAAAACAAAAAAAACCTTTAAAATAAATAAAATAAAGTAAAAGTGAATCAAAAATATTATTTTTTGTTTTAAGAAACGAAAAATAATATAAGAAAAAATTAAATTCTAAAAAAAACTAAAAAAAATAAATTAAAATCAATATAAAATAAAAAATTAAAAAACCGCTAAAATACAAATTAAAACCAGAAAAATTGAAAAAAATAAAACATTTAATAATAATAAAAAAAACATGTGAATCGAACTCCCCCAAAAGGCACAAATTTGCTCTAATTTTTTAAAATCATTTTAATTTTTATTTAATCTATTTTTAATTGTTTTATGTTTGTTTTTTTTGGTTTATTTTTTAATTTTTTTTTTTTTTATTTAATTGTTTGGCATTTTTAAATTTGTTTTTATATTGTCTTATAATGATCTTTTTAATTTCTTTTTTCTGTTTTTTATTTAATTTGCATTTTAATTTTAGTTTTTATGTTTTTTTTTCACCTTTTTAAATTTCTATTTTAACATCTTTTTAATTATTTTTTTTAAATTTTAGATTTTACTTTTTATTTTTGTTTGTTGTTTTTAAAATTTGGTTTTTGCAATGTTACATGGGAACCGCTCCTAACCTTTAGAAAGTTTGTTCCCCAAGTTCCCCCATTCTAGGAAGTTTAGGAGATGGAATGAAACGTTTCTAATAATAATTCCACCGTTTTGGGAGCTTGGAAACTATTTGGGAGCTGCCAATATGAAAAAATAGGAATTTGGAGACTAGTTTTAGAATTTTGAGAACTTTTACAAGTTCCTATAAAACAAGAAGCACCCACGGATTGAAAAATCAGAAATCACTAATTTTTTCCCACACTAAAACCTAAAATCTCTCTCGCTAAAGCCTAAAATCTCTTTCAAAAATTCCCAATAAAAAGAGCCCCTGTCATCAATCATACACAATTAATTTAAAAAGAGCCCCTCTCATCAATGATACACAATTAATTTCGTGGAAAGGTGGCTTTAGATTCAAGAGAGTGTGAGATGCACTGTGAGAGGTACTAACGAGCTGCGTTCGTGGAGAGGTGGCTTCAGATTCAAGAGAGTGTGAGACGCGTCGAGCAGAAACTACACTACAGTTAAGGTAACAATCATTGTTTTCTCTTTGTAATTCATTAGTTTAGTGTTTTGTGAGCTCTTCTGGCTGTTAGATTGGGCATGGGAAAATGAGCTCCTCGTTCTTAATTCTCATCCTCATTATTATGGTTCCTTTTACCTTTATCTCTGTCGCCCAACATATTCCATCTTATAAAGAGTGTGCATCTCGCCGCGCTGAAATTGCCACTTCCCCATATCCTTTCCCTGTGGACATGGCGCATGTACAACCATCTGCGTCTGGCCAATATTCTTCAACCTATACATAAGTCCCACAAGAAATCGTATTGCCAAAACCTGCGGGGATAAAGTATACATCATAGCATTGCGTGCTAATGCGCTTGTGTTGCGCCCGTCCACCACTCCTTTACTTCGCATTTTTCACGCTCAACAAAGGGTGAACTTCGATACTGAAGTATCGACACACTGCGCCCTTGCCCTCGTAGAACCTGTCATTTCCATTTAGAACGTAGTACCGAAATAAACGTCTGGCATCGACTACTGACAGCTATTAGTATTGCCCTTATATGTTGACTTTATTTCTGGAAATGTGATAGTAAATGATACTTGCGATGACCACCACCTCCTCCTGTCAATGACTGGTTGACAATCCCATCATCCTATGCCCCTCCGAGTATGTAAATGCGTTCCATGATATTTATTAATGTTTATATGTTGCATGATAATTAATAACTTTTTTAACTGAAAGCCTGGATTTGGTATCATAGCCTCGACTTCAGTCTTTAGTCTAAAGAAGCTTCTATTATCTGTAAGAGTTTGTTCACTTAAATGAAATATTTGCATGTCGTAATATTTATGCAACATCTTATGTATATACTATATATAGCATCAATGAAAACTTAACATGCAAATCATTTCCATATTAGAATGGTTAGTAAAATGTTGGGTATAATTCTGGTTAGAAACTGTGGTCATAATTTCATTATCAGCTTTAGAGAAGTAGATAGAAATCATGCACTTAAAACCATGATTAAAATTTTTGAGGGAATTTGACCACGATGTTTTTCTAAGGATTCTCCACTTTATACAAGTAGATAGTGATCATGCACTCAAAACAAATTGTCAAAGTGTGGAGGGAATGAAGCAATGTTTTTATAAGGATTCTTAAGATTGAACACCTTTCAATAATATTAGAAGGGATCCTCTTCCTACATTTTGAAAACATTTCGGTCATTTTTTATGATTAAGGTAGAAGGAGAGGCATGAGAGGTAGAGTACATTCCTATTGGGGAGACTATTATTCCAGTAAATCCATTGGCATATTATTTTAATCCCATCTCAATAAGTTGTAAGTTAGCATTTTTTGTCTTAAAAAGTAAATCCATTGGCAGATTATTTTAAGCCCATTTCAAGAACTTGTAAGTTAGCATTTTTTTCTTAAAAATAATCATTTGCATAGCAATTGAAATTTAAGTATACAAGTTTAAACTTTAAAGATTTATTTTTGGAAATTTAAAAGGATTATAATTTCTAAGTTCTAAAGTTTTAAAGTTTAAAGACACAGATTTCAATTATTAATAATAATTTACATATTTTGTGTCATATTGTTTCATGTTTTTAATGTACAATTGTATGTTGTGTATTAACCACCAGGGAAATCATGGAGACTGGGAGTCCACAATCTAGGGGGCAAGACACAAGTTCTACTCCAATTCCAATTTCAAGCCAAAACCAAGTCCAACAAAGCACAAACTCCAAGAAAGCGTTGTTAATGTTTGTGAAAAAAATCACTAAAAGCAAGAAAAAGAATAGTGGTGGTTGTGAAGAATGGATGTGCACATTGTGAAACCATGTATTTAAGGGAAGCTACACTAGGGTTTGGCATCATATTTTGTCCATATCTGGTGAAGGGGTTAAAGGTTTCACATGTGATATTTAAAAAAGAATGGAGCTAACCAAGCTTCACACGAGTTCCTTAGGTGTTAGTGAAACATATGTGGACAATTCATGTTCTTTTAAGGTACCTAGAGTTGTATCATCCTCCCATGATACATGAGATTCAGTTAATCAAATTCAACTAAACCAAATTGACTGTGAGGAGGGGTATACTTTCGTAAGGAGTAAGAGTTCTACTAGTGTTGCTACTGAACAAATTCGTAAAATGTACAATGTGGTGCATAGGGATGTGGCTGATGATGTTGTCGCTGATTTTTTTTATGGAAAATGGAATTTCATGTAATGCCACTTGTTCACCATATTACAAATAAATGGTGAGAAAAATCATAGCGGTTGGGCCAGGATATACACCTCCTCGTTACAACAAAATGAGGACATCATTGTTGGATAAGAGGGTGACAATAATGCAAGGGATTACACGGGACTTGAAACAATCTTGGATTCTTATAGGGTGTTCAATAGTCATGGATGGTTGGACAGACATTCAACAAAGGCCATTGTTGAATATTATTGTCACATCTTTAGCAAGACCTTATTTTTTAAGAGCAATTGATTGCAGTGGAAAACTTAAGGATGCTACCTTCATGTTTGAGGTATTGAAGGATGCAATTGATGAGGTTGGTCCTTCAAATGTAGTACATGTAATCACAGATGCAACACCTATTTTTAGAGCAGCGAGATTGATGGTCCAAAGTTGATATAGGCATATCTTTTGGAATCCTTGTTGTGTACATGCCCTTAACAATGTCCACAAAGACATTGGGAAAATATCTTGGATTTCAAAACTCATTTCAAATGCAAGAGATGCACCAATGTTCATTTGCAACCACCATGCATAATTAACAATCTATAGGATGAAAGCAAGGAAACAATTTTTAAAACCTGCAGAAACAAGATATGCCACATACTTCATTCTTCTTCAGTGTATGATTGAGGTGCATGTATCCTTACAAGCCACTGTTGTTTCTCGAGAATGGAATGCATGGTCCCAGTCTAAATCATCTCAAGCCAAGAAGATAAGAGATATGATTCTTGATGAAGATTGGTGGTATGAGTGTAGATATGTGGTTTCTTTCACAACTCTAATTGTGGAGTTGATTAGGTATGTAGATTATGATTCCCCTACTCTTGGGGAAATATATGAATGTATGGGTAGCATGGTGGGCAAGGTAAGGCACATAATTCATCAGAGAAACTCCTCTTTGGATTTTTTCCAAGAAATCCACAATATAATAGACAAGAGATGGCTCAAAATCAATACCTCTCTTCATGTGGCCACATATGCCATTAATCCAAAGTGGTATATGGAGAGACCAAATAGAGTTATACCAATTGATGATGAATGGGTAAAGAATGGGTTTTTTAATGCCATAAGCAAGATGTATCCTCATGATAAAGTAAGTGTGATACGAGAACAATTTATTTATTTTGGTACCTTAAGCCCCCCTACATTCGCTCGGGATGCAAAGAAGGACATCAATATTTATGCACAAAATAATCCCATTGGATGGTGGAGAATGTATGGGGGGGGATTCCAAGAGCTTCGACAACTTTCCTCGTGCTTTCTATCTCAAGTTGATAGTTCCTCTACAACATAAAGGAATTGGTCCACCTATAATTTCATCTACTCTGTTAAGAGGAATAGGATTA
>JASDQU010738363.1:11561-22578 GCA_032191745.1 Picea mariana | reverse complement strand
TTTTTTTGGGTAGGAAAAAGTAGTCACATTGCATTTACATCATGTTTATGATGGTGATACAAAATTGCCCCTGTTACACTCTTTAGGATTGGGGTGTTACACTCTTTAGGATTGGGGTCTTCATACTCTCTTGGCCTATATTTCTAGATCTCATATAGTTCCTATTAAAATTTATAGATTATACTGAAAAAAAAAACATGCAAAAAAGCCTTGTAAAAGGGACTAAGTACATTAACAAATACATTGGTATGGGAGTAGCTATTTACACAAATACACTGATAGGTACTACCCTAGAGACGTTCACACTCCCTGCATGGTTAGATAGGCAGAAAATAACAAATCTTGTCATAAAGAATTGAACACAAAGAAGTGATACAAAACTGCCCTACTACATTCTTCAGGATTTGGTGCCTCATACTGTCTCTTCTTTTATTTCCAGAGCCCAGATAATTTCTACCAAAATTTATTTAATGTACAAAAATGGAAAAAACACCCTTAAAGGGACTAAGTATCGTGGGAGTAGCTATTTAGTATTTATACAAATATGATTGTGGGATCTTCATACCCTCATCAAACACATCACAACATGAGAAATATTGGATTTGTTAATACAATTTGTCAGTGGCATGTTTTTGGGGTATGTACCCTTGAATATATATGATGCGAAGAGCCTATGCTTAGCCAATATCCATGTAAATATCCAGTGGAGTTATTGCAAAAACCTATTCTGTATGGTAATCTTATATATTGCCTTTAGCTATAATTCAGCTAGTTCTTCAATTATGACGTAACTACTAAGGTCCATGACTAGAAATTTGAATCCTATATTATACTGATTCTTTTGTTTCAACGTTCTCTTTAAGTAATAAATGAAAAATTCAAAGAGCTGCAGACTATTTTGTCACTTCTATCTGATTTCATAGATATGCTCTTTGAAAATTTCAAGATTCTAATTGTAAATATTCAACAAACCTTTTATACTAGTTTTGTGTAAACAGACAAGGGAAAGCTGAAAATTGTCTTGTTCCAACAATTATGAGCATCTTATGATTATTGTAGGGAATCAGTTTGGTCAGAGAGGTAGAAAATATAAACACAATGGTTAAAAACAAAATATATCTAGAAAAATTTGGTAGAAAATATCCTTCACGTGGATTGACTAAAATGTTTGATATAACATGTTGGGATAACCGTACCAAATTCTAATTTCTTTTGCACTGAACAGGAACCTCCACCACTAGCATATTTGACCCTTTTTTCTGTTCCGTCTAGGGGAAATAAGCACGAAAATTCGATATATGTAAACTGGGCCTCGGGGAATTAGAGATTTTCGGGATGGTCACTAGATAAGAGACTCTGTAGTTCTCAAGAACGAACCAGACAAGTAACACAACTTTTATTTTAACCCAATGCATATATGGGCACTGGGCAGATCCCATACAATTTATACTAGGTGGGAGAATCAAAATGTTCTCAGAAATCTCCTTGTTCTTTGGAAATTGGGCAAAGGGAAGATTGTAGCTACCCAGTGCCCATACCAAAAAATCTGAGTGAATTAAACCATAAACCCCGATTCTACCAAATGGCAGGGCGAAGAAGCTATCAGAAATTCCCATACTTCTAGAAATTTGGCTAATGGAAGCTTGTCCCTCCAAATTTCAGGGGTGAAATATAATTTTTTTTCCTCTATCTCTCCTAAAAACACGGGCTAAACCTGTACATGATTTTTCCCCTAAAATAAATTATGGGCTAATGATATAAGTTTTAAAAAATCACTCTAATACAAAAAATTCGCCCAATAAAAAAATGGAGGCCCCTAAATTTTGCCCATGAGCCAAATTTCGCCCCTAAAATCATCTATGATGAGAAAATGAGAATTACAAAAAAAGACTCAACTTCGCATTGGCACCTAATACAATTCTAGTTTATAACATAATATGCAATGTGGAAGATGGGATTCAATCCCTCGCTCATGAGGACAAGGAGAGAATTAGGCAGGATTGTGTTGTGATATTGAAAATACCAAAGCCTCTAAGAAGCAATATAAGTAATGAGGAATACGACATCCTGAAAAACCTTAGGAGTAACCCTGAGATAATGATAATGAAAGTAGACAAAGGTGGTGCCACTGTAATCATGAATAGTGAGGATTATAAAGACAATATGATTGAGCACCTTACCTAGAGTAGCAACTACAAGAAACTAGATAGCAACCTAATAGCTAAAGTAACTAGGGAAGTCAAAAAAGTTATAAAAGATTACATCTGTGATGATTCAACCAAAAACTGTCTACTTCCTCATTGAGAGATTACACCTAGGATTTACGGTCTTCAAAAAATACATAAGGAAGGAGTCCTCCTTAGACCAATTATCAACACAATAAGTTCTCCCAGTTACCATCTAGAAAAATATGTTGCAAAAATCCTAGGCCCCTTAGTTGGAAAGATAGACTCTTTTATTAAGGATTCCTCGGACTTGATAAGGATCATTAAGAATGAAAGAGTGGAACTAGATGATATCCTCATCATATTTGATGTGGTTCTCTTTTCACAAATAGACTTCTCAATGAATTTTTGCAAATCGTCAAGGAGGTCACGGACCCTGAAATAGAAAAACTAGCAGAAGTTTTCCTTCGATCTACCTTCTTTAGCTTCCAAGGAGTGTTCTATAAACAAACTTACGACATTGCAATGGCGTCTCCCTTGTCTCCCATTGTGTCCAACCTTTTTATGGAAATATCACTTCACTCCTACCCCCATAAGTCTAAAATATGGAAAAGATACATAGATGATACTCATGTAATATTCCCTCATGGAAGAGAAGATCCCAGTAAATTATTTGAAAAACTTAACTGCATCTCATACAATATTAATTTTATTATGAAAATAGATGACAATAGTACCATCCCATTTTTAGATGTACCGATTCACTGGGAGCAAGATGGGCACCTTGGACATGAAATATGAAAGAATAAAAAACATACAGAGAGTTATCTTCATGTGAACTCTCATCACCATCCCACCCATAAGATGGGAGTTCTAAGCACCCTAGCCATGAGGGCTATTAGAGTCTCTGATGAAGACCACCTAGAAAAATAAAAAAGATCAGCTTGTCAAGGTTTTCAAGAGCATATGGTATAGGAATAAGGATATAAAAAATGCCATACAAAGAGACATGGATAGGATAAGAGGAGAACCATGTTCCAGAGAGAGTCACCTTGGTAATATAACTCACCTTCCATACATAAAATGGGTCACTATAGGATTGATAAGGTTTTGAGAAAGAAGGAGATCACAACCTCTTTTAAACCCCTGGAGACCATCAATAAAAATATGAGATCAATGAAAGACACCTTAGACCATCACTAGCAAAAACATGTTTATAAAATGGAATGATCTTGCAGAAAATGTTACATCGAAGAAAATGGACGACCATTTCAAATAAGGATTAAAGAACATGAAATTGACATCAAGAATGGGTGCAAATGCACCTCAACATTAGTTGAGGATTCCAATGGAACTAGACACCATGTGTCCCTTGAGGACACCAAAATCCTATCCAAGGAGGATCACTACTTCAAGCACAAAATTAGAGAAGCTATTGAAATCATTAAAAAACCCAACAACCTAAACATAGATGGAGGTCTAGAGATCAATGAGAACCGACTTCCATTGATCTGCAATAGAAAAAACAAGTAGTATTGACATATTTGATCTCATCTTCTTCTTTCTCTCTTTCCTATATGTTGGTCGGTCTTGCCTTTCTTTTCCTCTTCCTTCTTGTTTACCTAATCTTTTCTTTTTGTTGTTCTTTGGTTTCTATTTATTTATTTTAAAATTTTATGCATGTCTCTGCTTTCCTTTGTTTTATGTATTTTAGTGCTTTTGTTTTTGTTTTTGTTCTCTTATTATTATACCTGCTGATAGGCATGGTATATAGCTTTGAGTTAGGCTTGAATTTCTATTAGTTCATGGTTGACCAAAAAATATACACCTCTTTATCTAAAGTTTTAAAAAATAATGATTTATTTTAAATTTCAAATCCCATTTATCTGAGATCTTATTAGCCAAAGACTTTGAAATCTTATTGTTGCCTTCACTCCCCCAATGTTATTGTAATACATATTTCTGCCATCTAGTCATTTCATGCATGCTCCTTCTCTCCCTATCTCCTTTTTTATTTGAATTTTTTGATGTTTTGTTTAATTTATTAAAGTTCTTTAGTGATTTTTAAGGTATCTTCGTTTTTCTTTTTTAACCTGTTTATTATTTTTTATTCTTTATCTTTTAATTGTGGTTTTTATTTTTTTGGTTTATCTTATACTTTTATTAGTTTATTATATTTTTAGCCTTGATAAGGTTTATAGATTTTTTATTTTATTTTTATTTTTTTATTTCTTCCTTTTCTTTTTCCTTATTCTTTTATAATTATTGATATTATTTCTTATATATATATATATTTTTTCCTTTTTAGTTTTTGTTTAGTTTTTTTTTGTTTATATTTATTTAGTTCTGGTGACTTCTTCTTTTATAATTATTGATATTATTTCTCGTATATTATTATTTTTTTTGTTTTTTATTTATCTTTGTTTTCAACCTTTTATTGTTTATATTTATCTTTTGTTTTTGCTTGGTCTCTTTTGGTTAGTTTTGCACTTTAATTTAGTATTGTTTTATTTTTCATGTGTTATTATAGGACTAATTATAGTGTTATTTGTTATTCTCTATGTTTTTGTCTTTATTGTATTTTTAATATTATAGTATTATATAACCTGAGTGGGCCTAATGGTTAAGAACATGTGTTTCCTGCTAAGAGGTCACAAGTTCAAATCCATAGGGGGGTAGGGTATGTATACCTCTGTAGACTTTACCAGTAAAATCGTTGGGCGAAGGAGGTCTCATACACCAATTTGGTGTCTGGCTTGGTTGTGACCTTAAAAATAGATTATTATTATTATTATAGTATTACTCTTTCTTATTTATATAATATTATTTAATATATTATATTTTAGTTTGTTTTTATAGTTTTATTATATAGTATTGTTGGGTTCTTTTTGTCACAAGGGTGAGAAAAAAGGAGGTCTCTTAATTATCTAGTTAGGATATCCAGAAAGTACAATAGAGAGTTAGTTGGTTAGTGGCTCAACTAACATAAATAAACAAGAAATAAACAATAATGAAACAAATCTAAACTAAGCAAGTAATAACTTAAAATGAATGCACAAATAAAACACAAGAGCTATATACCAAGTAAATTGATCTTCAAAGTGATACTCCTTGGAGAAATATGGGAACTTATGAGTCCCCTCTTCCTCCTTGGGAAGGCTCTTGATTCCCCAAGTACAAAGTATTCTTTCTACTATCAATGGATAACAAAGGAAAATGGTGAAGAAAAGAGTGGTGGACTACTCAAGAGGAGAGAGTCCTAACACTTGCTATGGATGACCAAAGATTTCTAAGAGGAATATGGCTTCCCAAAGATAAAAATGAGCAGCATAACAAAACTCAAATGCTTCTTCTTTTTTGCATACAATGACCCTTTATTTATAGGAGGATGGGTAAGATTTTTCCCAACTAGTTTCAAATGTGAATGGGAGGCCTTTGGAAGTACCTCCCATCATTTTCAGTGATCCCAAGGCGAAATTTGGGGGCAATTTTGGGTATGGGGGAGATCCACTCCATCGTAGAAGTGTTCAAGGCCCAACCAAACTCATCAATGCATCGTTTCTGCATTCGCACGGGTCCTTCGACTGTTAGTCACGCACTCCATGCATTGTGCACATCGTACATTGTGTTAGCCCACGCGGATCTACGTGCATTACTTTTGCTGAATGTGCATAGATTTCTAGAACCATTTTTATATAGTTTTATGATTGTCTTGCCAAACTGAGTGTAATCCTTCCATAAGTATTGGTAGTATGTTGTGTTTGTGTTAATTATTTTTCATCCATTGTCTATTAGTGAGCCATTTTTTGGTGATAATAGATGCCCCCTGATGTGTGAGGTTAGGAGCATACGTATAGCCGAAATACATCATCCTTTCTTTTGGTGATGATGACATTGTGTAGGAAGTGAGAAAACTTGAACGTGAGGAGATGTGAGAGCCATCCGACGGAGGGAGAGGGGACGAAATATTAGTACAAAGTATGCTAGAAAAACAAAAAGTGTTTGTAAAAACGAGGCAGGCATGCCCCATGATCATATCATGAAACCATAAAGGGATAAAAACAACTGAACTTTGCTGATGAAGTAGATATATAAAACACCCTCGGGGGCGTAAAAAACAAAAAATGACGATTATGATATCATAACTGGCTCTAAATCGAGTGGTGAATGACTCAGAGGCATTGATGGCCTGACAAATTCAACGATCTTCGACTGCAACTGAAAACAGGAATGGTCACAAAGCATTATCCATCGTAACATGAGACTGTGTTGGAGTTGAATGTCATGGGGATTGATGACATTAGAGAGTAATGAGGACTCTCTCTATGTCATCCAAGGATGCTCATTGTCAATGGAATGAGAGCCAAGATACTACCACCTTTCTGGGAATTAGTTGATGTCGACACGAAAGGTGACACGACGATAAGAAGAAAAGGGCTTCTGGATATCTTGTTGATCAAAATGGTGTCAGAAACTGTATTGGTATTTGTGAATGGGGCGATAATCATGAACGATGTCTGGAATATGTGGGATTCAAGAACTTCCCTTGGTTGGGGGGTGGGGATGGAAACAACCATAAAATACTATCTGGTGTCATGGGGATGGCCAGATATGGGAAAAACTGTGCTGAATGGGTGAGATTGCAAGGAGATGTAGCAGAGGTCTAAATATAGAGTGATATGGGACACGAAGGCCTATGGTGGTCAAAATTTTGGCTTGGATACAAATGGCTCGCAGAGGGTGTGAGGGAAGTGATATGCCCAAACCAAGGGTAATTTTCATCTCACTTCCCTCACGGGTGATAGGGGTTGCAATGTGGCAAGGGAAAACGCCATTGGGTGTGATGGCGAAAATCTATTGTACTTGCTGTAAAACATGCTTTTTGCAATTACCAAATGAATAAATAATGGTGTTGAAATTACATGTACAAAAATAGGTACCCCAGTGAAGTATGGTTTGGCCTGTATAGGGAGAAAGTAGAGACTGGTGGAGGGTGGGGGCCGCATTGGTTAGTTTCTATACTGGGTAGATGAATGTAGGATGATGTTGTGGATGGGCAATTGATGTTGGATGATATGGAGGGTTAATGATAATGTAGAGGTGCATTTAATGTAACCAAAAAGAATAATGTGGGAGTCCATAATGGGGTGGTTAGCATGAAGATGAGGAAGAAGTATGAAGTTATTTCTCTGGGGTGTAACACTACCAAGACTCCCGAGCCTAATGGATAGAAGAACATGAGTGTCAATATGCCAAGGGGGAAATGCATGTGTTACAATTCATGGAGCTGAGAGAGCTACTAGATGACGATACCTAAATGCAATGGAGGTGATGGCACCACAAAGCCGGGGGTGGGGATCCTGAGGATAAATGTTAGTGGGTATGATTGGAGAATGAAACTATGAGAAGAGGGTTGAATTTTGATGCCAGTTTGGAATATATACCTGGAGAAGCCAAGGGATTCCATGACTGACAATGTGAAGGGGGTTGTAGGTGAGGACCTGTACATTCAAACCAAATACCCGACATGAAACATATCTGAAAATAAAACCTATATAACAGTTGCTTGATAATGAAATGCGGGCAAGTGAGGTGTACTTGCACCTGGGGTGCCAAAAAGGGGTCCCTAGGGCTTCAAACTGAAATGAAAATTTGAGAGTATCGTTGTGAAGGTAAGGGAATCTGGATCCCGTAGATGCAAATAGTGTGAGAAACGAAGCTTGAATGCTCCCGAACCAACGTGAGGAAGTTGGGACAAAGGGTGTATATAAGGGCATGGGGTCCACATAACCACCTCATTTGTACTTGCTATAGTGGAGGTCTAAGAGTTGTCTGCATGCATGTTTCTGAGCCATAGAAGAGCAGACGAGGTCAGATTCGAGTGGCAAGAGACCTAGGTAAGCCGTCAAAACCTCCTGCATAGTGCAAGAATGTTTTTGGGAGGGTAGGGTGCCGTACGGAGGGCCACACAACCATTTGTTTGGGTGTGGTGGTGGGTCCGTGCGGGAGATCCTATGATCCCCATGTATATATGCGTAGGTTTAATTGATAGAGCCACGCACAGTGCATGCCTGTATCAATGGAACCTGCACACATGTTCGCAGAGTTCATATTTCTAGCTGCACGGAGGAGGGTTGAGAATGGACACGACTGTTCAAGTAACAACCACACCAATGTGCGTGAATGTAAGAATAACAACTGCAAAAATACGTGACTATTGAACATACAATCGTGCAGAGTTATGAGAACTGCACGACTTTTATGGGAATTGTCGCACAAATGTGCATGATTGTTATGGGAATAGTCACGTAGATGTGCACGACTATTATGGGAACAATGAGTTTGTATGGCTTTGATTGGAGCTTTGTCATTATGACGAGCTAACATAGTGTATGTTGTCGTGGATGCAGGTTACCAGTTAGAGAGAGAGGATGTTGGTACAATGGAGGGAGAGAGATTGGGAGTCTCTTAGGAGAGAGGTGGGAGCAGATGCGCATATCTGACAACATTTGGCCTGGGCCAGTTTGCTGCACTTTTTTGATTGTTCAATGTCTGGACCCAAGAGCCACTTCTAGACTTCATAGTGTGGATGTGGCATCCAGATTGACCATGTTCCTTTATGCGTGGGAGAGATCTGCGTATTACCGCATATATTGATATCTACTTTATTATTGGGCTCCCATTCTGGGGGGCTGCTTTGGCAGAGTAGCCGTGGCTATCAGCTGGAGTGACGGTGGGGGGACTGGATGGTCGATACTTCTTAGGGATGACAATGATGATTGGTGGCTCTATCAAAATCAACTCCATTGATTCTCTTGAGGTACATGTTTTTTGTGCTATGGTGGTCTAGATCTACGGATCACTGGGGACGCAACACATTTCCGGTGCACACATGGTGGTTGTAGAGCAGGCCATGAATGGATGGATGTTTTCTTGGGCCCGATTGATGCACGCTTGCATGGTGGCACAAATGGATTAGTGTGTGGTGACCCAAGGTGGCAAGTTTGCTTTTGGATCAGTGTTGTGCACATTTTTGTTTGAGAGGGTGGTATTTCTACACCCTCATGCTATTTTGGATCCATCGACGATGCATGATCCAAGACTGATGAGGTAGGCAGAGTTGCTACCCCATCAGGGAGGAGGTGTTGTGGGCCACTAATTTACCCCTACGTTCGAGTAGGTCTAGTGGNAGGATGTTGGTACAATGGAGGGAGAGAGATTGGGAGTCTCTTAGGAGAGAGGTGGGAGCAGATGCGCATATCTGACAACATTTGGCCTGGGCCAGTTTGCTGCACTTTTTTGATTGTTCAATGTCTGGACCCAAGAGCCGCTTCTAGACTTCATAGTGCGTATGTGGCATCCAGATCGACCATGTTCCTTTATGCGTGGGAGAGATCTGCGTATTACCACATATATTGATATCTACTTTATTATTAGGCTCTCGTTCTGGGGGGCTGCTTTGGCAGAGTAGCCGTGGCTGTCAGCTAGAGTGACGGTGGGGGACTGGATGGTCGATACTTCTTAGGGATGACAATGATGATTGGTGGCTCTATCAACATCAACTCCATTAATTCTCTTGAGGTACATGTTTTTTTTGCTATGGTGGTCTAGATCTACAGATCACTGGGGACGCAACGCATTTCCGGTGCACACATGGTGGTTGTAGAGCAGGCCATGAATGGATGGATGTTTTCTTGGGCCTGATTGATGCACGCTTGCATGGTGGCACAAATGTATTAGTGTGTGGTGACCCAAGGTGGCAAGTTTTCTTTTGGATCAGTGTTGTGCACATTTTTGTTTGAGAGGGTGGTATTGCTACACCCTCATGCTATTTTGGATCCATTGACGATGCATGATCCAAGACTGAAGGGGTGGGCAGAGTTGCTACCCCATCAGGGAGGAGGTGTTGTGGGCCACTAATTTACCCCTACGTTCGAGTAGGTCTAGTGGMAGACCCCTTGGGTACTCTACGAGTTCCCGTATCATGGGATGGACTTYCGASACCATCTAGGAATGCRCTTTTCACCTGGGGAGGATTGGAATGAMAAAGGTGAGTSTATGATGCTTCTGTATTTATGCTTTGTTGTTGAGTTTATATATGTGTATATTGATGGTACTGATACATCTATGTTGGTTTGGTCATGCATATGTGGGACCTGGTGGCCATGAGGGAGATCTTTCTCGGGGGTTGGAAGATGAGCAGGTAGAGGAGGGGTGCGCCAAGAGGCGTCGTTGGTTTGTTGATTCAGGGTAGGCCGTACACATGCATCGGGGGAAATCCCGAAACATGTAGTGAGGGAAGGCTCAGTAGAGGGCCATGGTAGAGATGATCCTGGAGCACATGATCGAGAGATGGAGAAGCTGAGGAGGTGCCTCAAGGGAATTTTGGATGGAGTGCTCGAGGACTTGTGGCTTCGTATCTGAGACGCGGGTATCCTAGAGTTGTGCATTGGTGGGGCCAGCGTTGGCGGTTAGTGATTTGACGATAAACAACTATGGGTGCGACTCTGATGGGGAAGATCCCTGTTGTGGATATTCCTATTGGGGGAGCTCCACTAGCTGGTGATTATGTGTTGCAGTTAGGTCACCCTAGGTGGTAGGAGGACCACATACATGAATGGACCGATTTTGTACTATGTAAGAGTTGTTTGAACTCCCATTTTGTATATATGTGATAAGAGTACCTAGCCATGGAGCTAAGGCATATATGTACTTATTTTTGTATCAAACACATGAGCGATCTACATATATGAGTAGACCTTTTGGGACATGTGTGTATGCATTTGATATATATTTTGTATATGCTATGTGTTCTTGTTTTATCTATTGATGAATGAATGCAATATGTATAT
>JASDQU010738362.1:137801-148334 GCA_032191745.1 Picea mariana | reverse complement strand
TCCTTCCCATTCGCGAACGCCGACAGTGCATTAGAAATAAGCACGTGGTCACGGCCCATGGTCACTTGGGGAAAGAAAAAGAGTTGTGTAAAGAATGCTGAGGCGTCGATTTCAGTTACAAGGGGATCGTCGCGACATCCAGGCGCCATCGGGTCCGATCTCCATAGAGTCTCTCGCCTGGAGTAAATGACGACAAGAGCGGGTGGTTGAAACCTCCTCTCGTTCATTAAGTGAGGGGATGGATGGTCTGGCAAACCGTCTACCCGAGGAAGTCCTGTATATCGATTTTCTCAAAGACGCCATGCCGAAGTCCTCAACTCGACAGAGAAGTCTGCGCACGCTAGCCCAACACTTAATGGTTCAACTACCCTTCTTACAGGAGCCATGCATAGTTAAGATGGCACTTAAAGAAAGATATCAGTACGAGTTTGACTGAAGAGACACCAAGCCTTGGGCGGCTAGGCACGCCTCTGTGAAGCGATTTTCTCTGAGTATATAGACTCAGTCTTTGTATTTTGTAAGGATGGATGGTTGAGCAGAGCTCCCGGTTGTAAAGCTTTAATGAAGCACTGATACTCTGGTTATGTATAGACTTCTGAGACTTCTTACCTTATGAATGCCAGCTTCTTTTACATCTTTGTTATACTGTGTTAGAACAGCTCGGAATTAGAGGATCTAGTCGAGTTGTAGCTGTTATAGGATGATGTTGTAATGGATCACTGTAGCAGTTACACTGTTTCTAATCAGTTCTTGTGATTTTCTTAACGCTGAGTGACTTGGAATTGGAGGATCCAGTGAAGTCCCCTTTCAGTTTCTTGAGACCCTGAACCAAGAGGATCTTGCATTCAGAGTCTTTCCTCTGCAAACCGCTGGAAGCCTGTTGCCTATAGCTGTTTGTTCACCCTTCCTACCAAGTCTCCCACCTGCTCACCCTTTAATCAACCCGCTGGCTGAAGTTAGGATTCCAGACCTCCTTTGTTCTTTACGTATCAGATCCAGTCCCTGAGTTAGAGTGATGTCTCCTTGAGTCTTTATCTCCATTTGATCATTCCTTTATAAACAACCGTGACATAAACACTGATGGACGTTGGGCTTTGCTTCTGCAAGCAATCCAGGAGTGACTTCCGACGCCAACAGTATCCAAGGTAAATCCTAAATTTTTCAAGGTACAAAACCAAGTTAACAATAAAACTTAAACCATTATAACAATATATTTATTAATTACTCAAAATATCAATCATTTAGTTGAGGAAGATAACACTCCACTCAACTATCTAAATTGAATTGACAAATAATAACAAAAACTTATCCTATATTCTATATAATGTAAATTTTAAAAACTTATAATAAATATAATAATGATAAATATTAAAATTAATTTTAAAAACTTATAATAAATATAACACTGATAAATATTTAAGTTAATAGTAAAGTAACGAAAACATACAAATCGATATGAACTTTTTACTCATTTATATTTTTACCTCGTTTATTTCTCTAATTAAAATGTATATTTTATTTAATTAGAATTGAATTAAATTTTTTAGCCCCTCTTAACCCTCAAGCCCCTTAACTAAAACTCGAGTTGGAAGGAAAGGTTGGTAGTCCCTCAAAAGGCGACGGAAACTTGAGTGGACTTTCACAAAGTGGATATCCCTTACTAAGCCCATCGTAGGATGGGACCTACCTTCAATCAAGATTTAATAATCATTTAAAAAACTTTTCAATTTTCAAAAAAAAAAATATTTTCTTTTAAATATTGTAATAATAAAAATAGGTGTATCCACCACGCGCGAGTAAAAAATGTAGGTATCATTATTTCCCTTGACCGTTTCATTTTCAATGATTTCGAAAAGTTCAACAGAGTTTTCATCGTTTGATTTGCGATGATTTTTATTTGGATTATTATTATTATTATTATTAATTTTTTCTTGTTTAAGAGTTTTGTTGAAAGCCATATTTATTAATTCAAATTTTGATT
Source organism: Picea mariana (assembly GCA_032191745.1). Classification (NCBI taxonomy): domain Eukaryota; kingdom Viridiplantae; phylum Streptophyta; class Pinopsida; order Pinales; family Pinaceae; genus Picea; species Picea mariana. The sequence goes on along the minus strand of JASDQU010738362.1, from coordinate 146,353 downwards.
TTTAAAAATTTTGTTTATTTTGAGATAATTTAATTTATCAAAATTCAGTAAATAAATAAAATATAAAGGAACTTTATTTGATATTATATTTTTTTGGGAAAAGATTGATCTTGTCTACTTATTAAATCATTTTATAAAAAATACTAAATTCATCTTCAAATTTTTAATATTAACTACATAAGTATATAAAGATTTTTTCCACTTTCAATTATTTAACAAAGTTAAATACAAAATTGGTTGCCTTACAACATTAAAAGAGAAATATCAAGGGTGACAAGAGCGGGTGGGATCCTTTTCGATCATAATGGAATTGTCATATGCATGGGGTTATAAATGCTCTCTAGCAACCAAGCAAAAGCTTACTCATTAATTCAAAGGTTAAGATTAGAAGCAGAAACGAGCATTCCTTGTTTAATTGTAGTGGGAGAGTCCACTATAATTCTCAGGGCTATGGTCAAGAAAGGCCAAGCATATCATAGGCTAGACTCAATCCTCATAAGAGCACAATATGAAGCTTCAAAGCTCCGGGAAATATCATACTACCAAATCCTTCAGAGCAATAACAAAGAAGTCCATGCAACGGCCAATATGGCAACTAGGTTCAAAATGGGGGTGCTATGGGTAAATGGTCTTCAAACTACTCAAATCATACCTTAATTCCATGCTCATACTCAACAGATGTCCCTCACACAAAGGCTCTTTCGTCAAGGCAAGCATTTAACATGAAGAGACCTACCCTCCCTTCGCACATGCCTCAAGTTATGAGAGAAAGTGGTTTTGAAAACATGGATTTAATTCAACTTGATGAAGGTGGGATAGAGAACAGATTAATAACACACAAGAGGGACGATGTTGGGATCTCATGTTCATTCCTCTATAGGTTGGCCTCTAGTCTATTGTTTTTCTCAATGGTTTATTTATAGTTGATTTCCTACATGAATAGGTATGTGATTGTTGGTAGTTCAATTCTCTATGGTTATGATGGTTTTAAGATATACCCTAAATGTTTTATTCTCAAATCCATGGGACTTTCTCGCTGGTTTTGGCATCCTGATTCTGGACTCTTAGTTTCAATTGGAGTTCTTTCAATCTTCGTTTTGATACCACTCTCTTGTTTCAATTACGTACAATGTTTGTCTCATTACTACCTCGAGACTCTTCTCCCTATGTTCAACATACTTATTTGGGATAGAGTTTCTATTTCTGAGAAAATGGATGGAATGCTCTATTTCTCCATAGTTTTAAAGGCTCAACTACTAGTTGGTCGAGTGTTGTCTATTTGGAGTTTGGGCAACTTTGTGGTTCCTTTTTAAGTGCATAGACTAGAGGTCAACCTTCTCATTGACCCACTATCTCCAGTTTACTTAATCTCTATGGAACCTTGTGACTTATTGGAATTAAAGAGAATTCTTAAGACCCATGAGGATATGGTACAGAGAAATAGAGCTTCCATCTTCTCTTTTATCACCAAATTCAGTGAATTTGAGTAACAATGTATGACACAAATAGAAAAAATCATGAATATGCTCTTGCAAGTCAAACAACAATTAACCATCCTGGAAACAAAGTGTAACCTCCTTAAGAATTTGGCAGAAACTATGAACAAGGATGTTATTTCAATGACTTCCAATCAAAGGATCTCATAACAAGGAGACAATAGGGATGAGAACGTGATAATTCAAATGCTAGAAGCCATGGATATTATAGAACAAGAACCGCCATGCAACATCACTGGACTGGATATATTTGGAAAATTTTGTCCAAGGACATCAGTAAGATTTGTATAATCTTTTGGATAGATATGGATAGTTTGAACCTGGGAGACTTCATATATGTATTTTCAGTGTTGTCAATTCTATTGTAGCCATTTTGATAATATGATTTTTCAGCGCTAGTTAAGAAAGAAAACATTAAAAAAATATCGTTCTTTTGAATTTGATAACCCTCTTTTACAAACTAATTTCAAAGGAAAATACTAACAACAAAATAATTAATTATTTAATCATCACAGCAGAACCTTCATGCAAATAATGCCATTTCTACTTTATCCCTAACCAAAATCCTTATTCACAATTTTCATCTTGATGTTAAAATTAGCTTGGGTGGTTGGTAGCATGTTTGTTATCCTCCCCACTCGGGTTCAAATTCCTCAAAGTGGACATGTTGGCCCCTTGTGATAAGGCTATAAGGGTAGACGCCCCTTGGGATACAAGTTCCACTTCAAAAAGYTCACCTTAGGTGTGCRTTAGGACGCCTTGACCCTTGCYAAGTCACAAGTGTTTGGTATGTTTGGCTTRCRCGYTGTTGGATATAGTACTTTTGGGGTATAGTAGCAGAAGTTCCACCTCAAGGTTCACCTTAGGTGTGCTTATCTTGCTAAGTCACAAGTGCACCCTTGCTAAGTCACAAATGTTTGGTATGTCTGGCTTGTGCGTTGTTGGATATACTACTCTTGGGTTATAGTAGCAGAAGTTCCACCTCAAGGTTCACCTTAGGTGTGCTTATCTTGCAAAGTCACAAGTACAAGTGTTTGGTATATGTGACTTTTTTTCCAATAGAAAATTCGCTCAATTATATTAGTGAAAATATAATTTTTTACATCTTCTTGACCATATAGATGTTCATAGCAAAACTAGTCCATAGACCATGCTCATAAACATAAAATACTACATCCCCAAAGTAACCAGAAAGTCACCAGAGATGATAACCAACACACAGGCTGAAAAAATAGATGCGAAAACAGGGATAAACCCCACCAAAACCCAAAAAAGAAACTAAACCAGAAGCCGCATGCCCCCAAAGAACCTTAAAGTGTTTACCCAACATCGCATACCCCCAAAGAACCTCAAAGTGTTAACTGAAACACTGCACGCCCCCAGTGTGGACCTCGAAGCTCTGATCCAAATCCTCTTCTTGCCAAGGAAGAAGAGGTCAAGAGGGTCTACAAAAACCGAAGAGAAGACAAAACACCCGCTGCAACAAACCCCCAAAGCCTCCACCACCGCAAAAAATCCGACGATAAACACCCCACGCCCCCGGAGTTAAGCCCTCTAACACCAAAACGAAGGTTGTCGTGGAAGAAAGCGAACAATAGTTGTTACACCTTGAGCTGAAGCTTGGTCCCGAATATGGTGACGCAGGTTTTCGCTTCCACCGCCACGCAGAGCCTTCGCTTGCCCATACTCGTCGCATAGACCCACTGCACCGCTGAGCCCATAGGGTTCTGTTCCTCCGCCGCCATCCGTTGGACCCCCGTTCGCCCTTCTCCTGCCATGTCGTAGAGCCCGCTAGCCTTGGTAGTGGCCCCTCGTTTGCCCTTTTCCCGCCACGCCGCTGGACCCCGCACTCGTCCTCCTTCATGAAGTTCAGGAATGCAATTAGCGGAAACCTAGCCGCATAGCCCCCTCAGCATCAGAGCTCCTTAACATTTGTGACTTGCCCACTATTGAATATACTCTTAACATATAGTAACAACCAATAAACTTGATAAGTGTATGCCATATGTGACTTGCTAGCTGTTAAATATACTCTTGACATATAGTAACAACCAATAAACTTGATCTAAAACCTAGTCCAAATTAACCCTACCAAACCTACGAGTTATCCACTCCCGTAGTTTAAAAAAAATTAGAAAACTTTATCTTTAACCAAAAATTACCTTAAACAAAGTCCTCGATCAAATTGTTAAATACATTTAACATCTTCACAACGGTGAATCTTAGAATCAAATTCCACGCAGATTCTACGGCAGAAGAATCATAACATTAGATACCGACATTATAGTTCAAACGAAAATAAAAAATTATGAAGGGATATGGGTTTTCGTTGTCCATTCTTGTAACTCTACTTTGCGGTAGCAATAAAAAAGAATATTTACCCCAAATCATTTCTTAATTTGGTGTTTTGGCACTAAGCTCAAGATGTTCCATATAAAAAAGACAAAACAGCGACGATCAAGAGAGAATCACGTGGGCACCTCGTCCCAAGCGAATATGGCGAAAAAAACAGTAAGAAAATAGGCAAATGGGAAAGATACAAGTGGCAGCGTATATATGGTTCAGAAGCCCCTTACCGTTGGGCACGCTGGTGTATTTAGAAATCGTCAACGGCAGTATGCCATTGTAGGGTTAGCAGGCCAATAATAATATTATACAAGTTGCTCTCAAATCTGATAAGGTCAACTTGGATTCCAAGGTTACCAAATGGGCTGAGTATGCCGGACTTAGGTTGAAAGCATAACAACATTATTATAGGACACGATCTCATTAAATATATATTCCAGGACGCGTTTTACCAGGTGGAACCTTTTCTCGCCTGCATTTATCAGGCCTGATAAGATCCTTCAGCATCCCATGGGAAGGAGACTGATTCGTACTCCGTAATGTCCATCCTAATTTGTACTTGGTTCTACGGTTGTCAAGTTCCGTGACACATTATTGGATTTCCTTCAGCGATCAGGTAGGTGTTTTATTTTGAAGTCTCCTTCTTGTTCTTCAGTTTTATCATCAGAAAATCCTGTTTTTTCTCTTTCCATGTGACCTTTGGATCTGAAAATAAAAATCCAGGTTTCTTGGTACAAATAAATGAACAAATCCCGGAACAAAACTGACCCTGGATCTCGGCTCACAGAGAGATTTTCGGGTTATATCAGGCGCAGCAGTATCTCAAATTATGGGTTCAGCCGGTCGGAGGGTCGAGTCCTGGAATCGACTGCGACTGTTATTTATATGTATGATACAGTTAATTCATGCCTGGGATACGGTGATTGCCGAGAAGGCACCCGCAAGAAACGCCTATGCCACAATGATGTATATGGGAACGCCAAGAGACTACGAGTTTTACGTTGCAGTGCGCGTAATGCTTCGGTCCCTCCGCAGGCTCAGCGTAGATGCAGACCTTGTTGTCATTGCATCCAGAGACGTTCCATCTTCATGGATGAATAAACTGTGAGTATTTTAAAACTGTAAAATCAGTTTTTGAGTTAATTTCAGGGATGATTTTAAGGATGGAAATTTATTTTAAAATGTATAAACCTGGCGAAGCTTACTAATTCTTGTAAACTATAAATTTTTTGAGATATTTTTGTAAAAATATTCAAATTTCTAACTATTTTCTATAGTTTTTATAAACTTTTGGACGAATTTTGTAAAATAATTTTATCCTATCAAATTTGGGCTAATCATTTTAAAATAGCTAATCTCATTTTTGAAAAAACCATGCAAAAATTAGCTCATGAGCGAAATTTAACCCCTAAATCATCGCTAATTAATTTTATTATATCTTATCTTTATCATTCCTCTGATATTTTAAAATTGGTATTTTGCATTTTGCAGACATGGGGACGGAGCCAAGGTAATCACAGTAGACAACATGGAGAATCCATACAAATACCAACCTAATTTCGATAAGCGCTTTGCTCTCACACTCAACAAACTCTACGCGTGGAATCTCATAGAGTACGAGCGCGTTGTCATGCTCGATGCAGACAATCTGTTTCTGCAGAAAACGGACGAGCTCTTCCAGTGTGGGCAGTTCTGTGCCGTATTCATTAACCCTTGCATTTTTCACACTGGGCTCTTCGTTTTACAGGTTTTAATTGAATCCCCTTTTTGTCATTGGATTCTAACACAAAATCTATTGAATCCCCTTGTTTTTCGCTGATGGGTTCATTGAATCTTTGCAGCCATCGAAGCATGTATTCAATGATATGTTGAATCAGCTTGCCAACGGCAGAGAAAACAAGGATGGTGCTGACCAGGGATTTCTAACGGGATATTTCGACGATTTGTTGGACAGACCCATGTTCCATCCAACAGCAAATGGAAGCAGACAGAATGGGTTTTATCGGCTTCCATTGGGATACCAAATGGACGCATCCTATTTCTGTAAGTTCCATCCATAGCCACAGGACTCAACCTGGAAAATTTTAAGGGTTTACAATTTTCCAGTATGTGTCAACAATTTGGATCCAAATTTAAGTTCTAAAATTTTTAGCAATACCAAAAACTGAATCCAATTGCGCAATCAATCAATGAATATTCTTCTTTGTATTGCAGACTTGAAGTTGAGATGGAACATACCGTGTGGACCCAACAGCGTTATCACATTCCCAGGGGCTTCGTGGGTTAAACCCTGGTACTGGTGGTCATGGCCTGTGTTGCCATTGGGCCTGTCTTGGCACAAGCAGCGGTTAGATACAATAGGATATGCCGAAGAAATACCAATTTTCATGACGGAGGTAATTATATACCTGGTAATTATGATCATGATCAAAGTTAGGGGACTCAGTCTCAACATAAAAGGTTACTTTTACAGAGGCCCTGAGAGGGAGTACTGGAGGCATCCTGTGGTCATGAAAGCACTGGTAACATCATACTTACTGGGAGGTTATCTGGTTCCTTGTCTGTTGATACCCAAAACAATACATCCATTATTGGGATGGGGCCTTTATCTGTTGGGCTCTTTCTCTCTGGTGTATGGTACCATTAAAGCGTATCCAATTTCAGCTTCGGCCGCGTTAACGCCATGGTTGTGCATATGCGGTACGCTTGCAGTGATGGCGAATCCCCATTATCCTAACGGGGTGGTCAGAGCGTTAGCAGTGTGTGCTTATGCGGCTGTGGGAGCCCCATTAGCGTGGACGGGCATTATCAGAGTGGTGAGGTCTCTGGATTCCTCCATTGACCGAGAATCCCAATCACCACTCCTGGATCAGCTTGCAAAAGCTTGTTAACAATATTCCTTTCGCATTTATTGGGTTCATTCGTTCAGTCTTCCACTTTCCATCCATTTTCTTCATGGAATGTATGTTACTGGTTTCAAAATTCTTTGAATAAATCGAAAATGGCGTTTCTAACTTAAATAAATAAGTAAAATAAGACTGTAATATGAGGCTCTAATATGCCTATGAAATGAGGCTCTAATATGTCTATGTGGTTTTGTATAAAAATGGTTTGGAAAAACTTATTATCTTTGGAATGGAATGTTTATGTTTTGGTTTTTTTCGATTGAATTAGATCATATAAATTTACATAAAATTATAATTTTTTTGTTGTTTAAATTATATTTTTAAATTTTTTTATAAAATATTTGAATTATATAGAATTAACAACTTAAATATATAGATTCAACAATTTCTTATTATATATTTATATTTATTTTTTAATATTTTTCATTTAAAAATTTGAAAATATCAAATAGCAATTTTATTAATTATATTTTTAATTATATAAATAAATTCAATATCATAAAAAAACCTCCTCATAATCTAAACACTCAAAAAAACATTTATATTTAAAAAAATTTACTGTAAACATTTTCAAGTCAATGTTCATTATGTCATTTTTCTAAATCCCCTCCCCTCCCCCATTGAAAAAGAAAAAGAGAAATACGAACTCTAGTCTCCTCTCCGCCATGAAAACTATATTAAATCGGGACTATATTAGTGCAGGTTCTTTTTTTCAACATGCTTTAGTCCCATGCTCTAAGACCTCCCGCCCCTGCCGTTCAATCCAAGTGCGCCTAGTCTCCATTCTGTGACAAAGAAAATAGGTAGTGCATGGAGAATTAGACCAAACACTAAAAAACATTTATATTTAAAAAAATTTACTGCAAACATTTTTCGTGTCAATGTTCATTATGTCATTTTTCATGTCAATGTTCATTATAAATGTAATTGATTTTCTATAATGTATAATGTAATTAAAGCTGGACATATTTCTTGAAACCATGTATAATGCCAACCACAATTCGTTGTAAAATACACTTGACTAAGTTTCCATTTCAAAATTCTATAATGTATAATGTAATTAAAGCTGGCCATGTTTCTTGAAACCATGTATAATGCCAACCACAATTCGTTGTAAAATACACTTGACTAAGTTTCCATTTCAAAATTAGATATTTTAATGTTTGATTTTTTTTTTATATAAATATATTATTTTTTAATAATAATTATTTGAAATGGTGATTTTTATTTTTATTTTTACTTATTTTGATAATATATTTTAATTTTTAGAGTTATTTTGATAATATATTTTAATTTTTAGAGTTATTTTGATAATATATATATTTTTTTTGTTGTGATATATATATATATTTTTTTAAAAATATTTTTTTTAAATTTGATTGGTTTATATTTTTATGTGATTATTTTAAAACATTTTTTTGTGGAGTTTAAGAGGAAAAAAACATTCTCTGGATGCGGGTGTCACTCCCATCCACCTGGTGGGCACCACGAGATCCCTCAGCGTGCAAACCGACGACCCGATGCGCTCCACCTCACCCTCCTCTCATGCGAATTAAACGACTTCTCCCCCCTGAGGCATCGAACCATTACTTCGCCAACTACTCCTGCTCCTAACCTACATGGCCTCAGTACGACGCACCAATCTGCACGCATGCAAAGGATGGTAGTCTTGAAGGCTAGTGATTTGACCCCCTCTCATGGCTTTTGTCACTCCGTTATCCTCGACCATCCCCGACATTCCTCCACAATTCTCTGCAAGTAGTGGTTCTCTGTTCTCTACAAGCGAGGGCTCTATGTTCTCTGT
>JASDQU010738362.1:82128-93577 GCA_032191745.1 Picea mariana | reverse complement strand
GATGTTATGAATTGATATCCTTGGAGGGCATGCTCATTTGTCTTTGCAAGATCTAGTTGGTGGACAATTTTGGGAGAAAAATCCTAGCTTGGACTTCCATGCGGCTACAATATCACAGGTTGGGTGCCAAGGGTCCACATGCCACATCATAGAGATGAAATATTGAAGGCCTAGAGGACATTTGGATGGGCCTAGCCCATGCTTCACTTGCTAAACGATTTTCCTAGGGGAGGCAAAACGTCACCTCCTAGGGCATAACATCACTTTTGGGGGATAGGTTTTGGTGGTGATGTAGCCACTCATTGACACATGGACGCTTTGAGGAGAAGGAGGTATTCACTATGAGGATATCTCCTAGATGATTGGCATGTGGCCTTTGGAGGCCTACCAATGCTTCTCCAACACCAATGACTTCACATCCATGTCAAATTAGAGTTTTATTTGTGCAAAAGTGAAACTTTAAATGAATTGTTTAATATTATTTTGTTAAAGGGGGGAAGATTAGGGTCGTTGACCCCTAGTCTTGTGGTTTACCCCTTAATACATGGACAAGTCACCTTAGTGACATTTTGTATAAATAAGAGATCATAAGATATCATTTAAACATAACTCTCCCTCTTATGAGAGGAATGGATCTGAAATTTTCGCTACAATTGGATATATTTGTCTCTAGTGCACTTGTTTATGTCTATCTCTCGTGAATGGTCGATGGAAGAGTGAGGCACTAGCCTTGAAGGAATGCTGTCTATCTTTTATGGTGGATTATCTTAGCATTTTTCTTGATTTTGGTATGGTCTCTTACTCGTATGCTATGATTTTTTCAAGTCAAGGATTCTTGTGCTAGGAACTAAGTGGGAAGTAAGAATATTTACACCCCCACTCTAGTCTCCATCATTTATTGCTTAAAGTTCATTGATGTTGCAAGGGGTTGTTTGAGGAAGTAAGAGGATTTACACCCCTCATTCTCAAACCCTAAATAAAGAAACTTTGCTTGGGAAGTAAGAGGATTTACACCCCCAAGGAAGTAGTATCTCTAGTTCATTTATTTTACCCTATTAACCGAATAGTAAATGCACTAGTCATTTATTTTTTGCATTGGAGATATAAAATCATTGCCTTGGGAAACATTAATTTTTATCTTTTCAAGGATCTCTTGCTTGGAGTTGGTTTGTCACATTGAGAGGATTCTTCCCCTACTAGGGCGTCCCCTCTCTCCCACTACTTAAATTTCTGTTGCAAACTTTAACCTACAACCATTAGGGCTGATCTAACCTAGATAAACTACTAACCATAACTCCTAAACTAACCCTAGAATAGCTCCTAAAATTTGCTCATTTACTCTACTAACTAGGGCACATCTTTTGGGCTGCTTGTTGGCATATTTTGATGGTGTAATTTTCTAATAAAAGTGAATGAATGCTACAGCCATAAGGCTGCAATTTTCTTCAGAAAATACATGTTACAACAACTTGCTTTGTTTAGCCTCAAAGTGCCATTTTTCAGTCATAATTGGTTGCCATACTCATTGATAATATTGTTGATTGACCTTATGATTTACATGTTGATTTGAATGTCTTACTTGCTGATATAAATTGTCATCTAATACTGCAAATTAGGGACAAAAAGCTTAACTTGATGATCCATACTAACATATATCATTGCAAGTTGGATTTTCTTGTGTCTTGGGCATGTACAATCATCCGGAGAAGTACTATACCTTTTGGGAAAAAATCACTTAACTTACAAGGAATCTCTTTCCACTTTACACTTCATTTAGATTTGACCTCTAGGGTCTCCACTTCCATATCTATCCATCCCCATCTCATTCCCCCTAGGGTCACCGTGATTGCCTCCCTAGAGTGACCTAGTCACCTCTGAAGTGTGGGACCTACATTGAGGTGACATTGGGTGTAGGATTCCCTAGTCGTAGCACTTGATTTTGTGGTTGGTTTGGGATTTTCCCAACCTAAAACTTGTGCTATAACATTTTGGTGCCATTATTAAGGAATATTTTGAATCTTCTTCATACCCTAACAACACTTTGGTAAGCTATCCCAAATCCTTTCCCTTAATTTTCCTAGCGACTCCACCTAAGGGACATTGGCTTTCTATTTTCCTTGATGAGCTCATCTTGAAGCTCATTTGGCGACTCCACCTTCCACGAACCGACCTTTCCTCCTTTGGTGAGATTTAATATTACCTGACAACTCCTTTGAGGTGTCTTTTCAGTCAATGGAAATATGGAACCATGGAATGAACCCTCATCTTGAAATGGTTGTGACTCAACAATGGAATTTTTACAGATGGAAAAGGAGAAGGCTGCTAAAGAGATGATGAATCACATAAGAGAATTATTTCCTGCCATTGAAGATGAAGAAGTATTTGAAGAACATACATATGAAGAAATCCATCAAGAAGAGAACACAATGAGTTGTGGCCCTTTAGAAGACCTTGATGATGCTTTATTCCATGACCTTGAAAATGAAGAAGTATCGAAGGAAACCTTGGATATGACAAATCCCCTTGAAGAAAAGCAAGAAAAGAACTATGCACTCATAATCAAGCCTCTTGTGATGAAGATGCGATGGAGGGGATTGTCTATAAAAATAAATAATAATTATGATAAGGTGCAACATATTGAGATGCCACTATCTTTGATCCCACTTGATGAAGGCAAGGTTGTCCAACCTTGTTTACCTCCTAATGTTGAAGAAGTGGTCAATATCAATGATAAATAATTTGAAGGTCCAGATGAAGACGTCCGTGCCTCTGCTCCTCCTGCACACAAAGAAAAAAGGATGGTCATTCATACTGATGGTCTTATGAAAATACCCTTCGATATGGTTGATGAGCATATAGACATTTTCATACAGAGTGGCAGACGCAAATGGGATCTTAGTTGTCCCAAATTTTATAGAGACCCCATTTATGACATTGAGGGTATCTCTCAGGTAGAGGGGGTGTCATCATAAGAGGGGTGGTCCTCATACATATATGATTCAGATGTTTGGTAGCCTGGTGATGATATGGTTACAAATATGTTCCGCCCCTTCGAGGATGACTTGACACAACACACTTAGAGTATTTTTTAGTCATCCTTTGGCACATACCCTTTTGAGGATGCATATTTTTTTTATGAGGAATTCCAACCATTATGCTCCGATTTTGAGGAATACCAGGATGTGGCCATCGCAAAGAAGTCAGAGGTTCATTCTTCAAAGCAGAATTATTTTCATCTTGTATATTTCCATGGAGATTAATAGGGGAAGATGCAGTGTTTTTCTACACCTGAGACTGTTCCTTACCTCTTACCCTCTTCTCCAAGAGACCATGCAGTATTATTCCGATCTCTCATTTCCTCTTAGTCCTCAACAGGCAGTGATTATTTGTGCGTGAATGAAGATGAGATTTCGTCTACATATAGTAGCTCCCTTAAGAGATGGATTGATCAATCTTGTGACTACACTTTCAGGCGGGATGATCGGGATGATGGTTTCTCTTTCCAGCGGGATTTCCTCCCTCTCACCCATCTTCATGAGTTTTATTTCATGATCGATTATATGTGTGTTTATACTCATGATTATTATTTTCTTGAATTATCTTTGTTGTATTATATGATTAAGAACGCGAGGAGATACTTTTATGAGATAATCAAATGGTTGCATTGGTTGTATGACTTTACTTGACATCATCCAACACGTGATATTTAGCGCCCTAAGGCCCCAGGTAAGTAGGTAAGTCATTTTTATTCCCTACATTAGCATCTTGATTTCTCATATTAGTTTAGGTGCATTTCATTTTCATTTTTCCCTACTTGCATATTGATTTCATGCTTAGCTTAGAAAATTTTGAAAAAATGTCAAAATTGTCTTTCCTATTTTAGTTTTCATTTTTGGATTTAGGGTGAAGGGTGATAGCACCAACCTAGATGATTTGTTCCCTTTGTCTGAGTTTTGGCAGGAACAGGTCTACCAAGAGATGCTACGGTTCTCATGCACTCTACGACGAGCACATGTCCCCAAGTAGGAGCGAGATGTTATCCCCATTTTGTGGATAACTAAGGAGATTATGTCTCGAGGCCCTCAAGTTGCAGATATGGAGTGTCGAGAGACTACATGACCAACAATACCCTTTTTCATAGTTGGAAAACACTCTCACCACCACAAATGGTCACAGATTTCCAGATGGAATCCACCACATCAACTGGCTTTTGGAAGGCAGTGGGCCTTGCTCCATGAGGTACAATTCAATATCGTGGTGAAAATCATTTAAATACTTAATCTAATTGAGTATTTTGTATCTTATATTGCTCTATATTTCATTATATATGCTTGGACATTATGCCTTTTTACCTACACCTCGGTGGTTGACATTGTGCCCTAGTAAGTGGTCTTCCTTAGGGATGGATTTTCTATTAGGAACTCCCTTAAAGAGCCATCGTACAATTCCTAACCATACTTACCACTTTCCATTATTATTCCCTTCCATTTCCTTATCTCTTAGGATTCTAGGGTGTATTGACCTAAGAAGGGGTTGTCCCTGATTCTATGGGAAGAAGGGGCTGAAGGCCCAGAGGGATGGATGTTGGGTAAAAGATAAAAGCCTTGTATGAACCCTTCAGATGCTTCTCCCAAGGATCACCCAAGAAAGAATTGAAACATTTATCTTTGAGTAAAGGGGACCCGCAATATAATAAATAATTCTTCAAAGGTTAGTTGAAGGATAAGAGGTCTCATCACGATCCAACTTATCACGTCCATGAATATCTAGTGGTATGAAATTACCATCATCTGGTCACCAAACTAGGGTAATGGCTCTCAGTTTCATGGCTGAGAGAAAGGGGGCCTCATCACAAGAAAACCTTCTCATTTCCACTAGGTGTTTGTGGGTGAAATTGCCATTATTTGGTCACCATGCCAGGGCAATGACCTTCAACCTCTCCTTTAAAATTATGAAAGAATAAAAGAATGGAAATTAATGGGATTGGAAAAAATACATTGTGGATGAAGGTACCACACAACCCTCTACAAAGGAACCCATGAATGAGACACTACAACCCCTTGTATGTCATGAGACCTATTCCCATTGAGTTTTTACCCCAACTACTTCATCCAATTTACATGGATTAGAGAGGGATCTCTTGGAAACTCTCCTTGACCTAGGGAAACATCTACCCAATAGGACACCTCGTCAACCCTACTATATTCAAGCTTGGCAAGTCCCATAGTGTCTTTGAGAAATTAATTGTTTGATATAGTGATATTTGATGAACATGCTTAGGTAGATCATTTATTGATTAGATTCACTTATCATGATGTTATGACTTGAGATCCTTAGAGATTGTGCTCATTTGTCTTTATAGGACCTAGTTGGTGGACAGGTTTGGGAGAAATAGCCTAGATTGGGCTTCCATGGGGCTACAAGCCCACAGTTTGGATGCTAAGGGTCCACATGTCGGATCATAGAGATGAAATATTGAAGGCCTAGAGGAAAACTAGATTGGCCTAACCCATGCTTCACTTGCCAAACGATGTTCCTAGGAGAGGAAAAACGTCACCTCCTAGGGAATGAAATCACTTTTGGGGGCTAGGTTTTGGTGGTGATGTAGCTACTCATTGAAACATGGAAGTTTTGAGGAGAAGGAGGTCTTTACCATGAGGAGATTGCATAGATTCGTGACATGTGGCATTTGGAGGCCTACCAATGCTTCTCCAACACCAACGACTTCTTCTAAGTAGAAAAACGTCCCCTAAAGGGGAGACGTCCATGTAAAATTAGGGTTTTATTTGTGCAAAAGTGAAACTTTAAATGAATTGTTTAATATTATTTTTTTAAATGGGGTAATATTAGAGTTGTTGACCCCTAGTCTTGTGGTTTACCCCTTAGTATATGGAAAAGTCGCCTTAGTGGCATTTTGTATAAATAAGAGATCATAAGATCTCATTTAAACACAACTCTTCCTCTTGTGAGAGGACTGGATCTGAAATTTTCACTACACTTGGCTATATTTGTCTCTTGTTCACTTTTTTATGGCTATCTCTTGTGAATGGTTGATGGAGGAGTGAGGCGCTAGCCTTGGAGGAATGCTTTCTAGTTTTTATGGTGGATTATCATAGCATTTTTCTTGATTTTGGTATGGTATTTTACTCTTATGCTATCATTTTTTCAAGTCAAGGATTGTTTTGATAGGAAATAAGTGGGAAGTAAGAGTATTTACACCCCCAATCTATTCTTCATCATTTATTGCTTAAAGTTCATTGATGTTGCAAGGGTTTCTTTGAGGAAGTAAGAGGATTTACACCCCTAATTTTCAAACCCTAACTAGAGATACTTGCCTTGGGAAGTAAGAGGATTTACACCCCCAAGGAAGTAGCATCTCTAGTTCATTTATTTTACCCAATTAACCCAATAGTAAAGGCACTAGTCATTTATTTGTTGCATTGGAGATATATAATCATTTCCTTTGGAAACGTGAATTTTTGTCTTTTCAAGGATCTCCTGCTTGGAGTTGGTTTGCCACATTGAGTTGAGTATTCCCCTAATAGGGAATCCCCTCTCTCCCACTACTTAAATTTTTGTTACAAACTTTAACCTACAGCCATTAGGGCTGATCTAACCTAGATAAACTACTAACCATAAATCCTAAACTAACCCTAGACTAGCTTCTAAATTTTGCTCATTTACTCTACTAACTAGGGCACATATTTTGGGATACTTGTTGGCATATTTTGATGGTGTAATTTTATGATAAAAGTGAATGAATTATATAGCCACAAGGCTGCAATTTTCTGCAGAAAATATATGTTACAACAACTTGTTTTTTTTAGCATCAAAGTGCCATTTTTCAGTCATAATTGGTTGCCATACTCATTGATAATATTGTTGATTGACCTTATGATTTGCATGCTGATTTGAATGTCTTAATTGCTGATATAAACTTTCATATACTGCTGTAAATTAGGGACATCAATCTTAACTTGCTGATCCATACTAACATATATGATTGCAAGTTGGATTTTCTTGTTTCTCGGGCAGGTACAATCATTTGTAGAAGTACTACACCTTTGGGGAAACAATCAATCGACTTACAGGGAATATATTTCCACTTTACACTCCATTTAGATTCGACCTCTAGGGGCTCCACTTCCATCTCTATCCATCCCCATCTCATTCCCCCTAGGGTCAACGGGATCGCCTCCCTAGAGTGACCTAGCACCCTTGAAGTCCGGGACCTACATCAAGGTGAAATTGGGTGTAGAATTATCTAGTTGTAGCACTTGAGTTTTTGGTTGGGTCGGGATTTTCCCAAACTACAACTTGTTCTATAACATGCCCTACCTAAAAATTGAAGCAACATGTGTATGTGATCCTATTAAGGCCTAATAACACTATTATCAATCTAAAAAATGTCTTCATGGGAAGGTAATTATTTAGGAATGCATGCAAGATGATACAACAATAAAAGTAAGTTAATCATTCATCTTTATAAGCCATGTCATCGAGGATAGACACCTCATTCAATTTGGCACAAAAATATTCGAAATGGGTAGGTGATTGTCGACTGCAACTTCAATTTTTTTTTGACTTTTTAGTGCATATCCAACATACATGCAATGATATAATATTATTTTATTTTTTATAAATAAATTTGACCATAGTAAATTTAATGAGTTGATTCCAAAGGTTGACTTTGGAGCTCTTCAAAAATATTTCATAGTGATGAACCACACTATTTTGGTAAAATTCAAAACTAGATGCTATATATTTGGAAGATTTTATAATGACACTACCCACAAAAGTCTTAAATATGAAATAATTTCCCAATACATCTGGGATATTGATAATAAAATCCATGTCTTTGAGAGGATGCATCTTCAATCAACGAAAAGAAAATCATCTTTCTCTTCACAAATATTTCTTATGATGAACCACACTGGATTGGTCGAAAACATTGAAATTAAAAAGGGATGTGGTATAATATCCATAAGATTATATAATGAAACTACCCACAAAAGTATTAAACATGAAATACTCTAGCATAATGGGAAGCTATGGTGAAGAGATGTGATATTTGATGTGCATGTGAGACCTTATAGTTCACATGAACCTCTATTAGTTATTGAGTAGAGAGAGGAGATTGTTGTTCCAAAGATCAATTCAGAAACTTGAGATGAGTCAAATTTAAAGCAAGTTGAGGTGATATTGAGTATGGTATTCCCTCACCTACACCATCTTGTAGGAAGCCAAGATGACTTACCCAAACAATATAGGATGCTAAAGGGCATGTAGGATCATCCATATCTTTAATGAGGGTGAGTATACCTCCTAGGAGATATGATATTCATGTTGTATTGGTTTCTTTCATATGGATTTATTCCAGTTTCCCATTGGAGGAGAGATGTGATACCTTGTTGGAGGATGATGCTAATATTGATTCAAGGTTTGTAGCTGATGGGAGCATTGTAGAGTACAAGGACAATGTTGATGGATTCTCTTGAATAGAGGGATTTTCCCATGGATTCTCTCAGGTAGAGGGAGTTTCCCATGATATTGCTCCTGCATCATGATTCTCTTGAGATGAGGGAGTTGAATTAACTAAGGATATTTTAGTTATTGGAGGATTGGAGGTACATGAGAGGGATTCATGATGACAAGTTCATGATAGCTGTGGATTTTTACCTACACCATGATCTTTTTATTCCAAGAACAAGGAGTTGAATTGTGGATATGATTATAATGTTTGTTGCAATTCTGGAAATAAACCATGTAAGGAGTTTTTGAAACGTCCAACGTTTCGAGTGGACACTCCACCCATCATCAGGGACTATTGAAGAAATAAGTACGAAGATAGTGTTCAGGTAGGGGGTATATAAAGGTGAAGGTAATATGACCATGAGAGCAAAGGATAGACATAGCCCTTATAAATTATCTGTTGTGAAAAAAGAGAGTTGTTTTGTTATTATTAATAAGGTAAAAGTAAATGATAAAAGGTTAAATTTTAAAGCTAAGAGAATAGTTAATCAATAATACGTATTGATTAACTATTCTCTTAGCTTTAAAATTTAACCTTTTATCATTTAATTTAACCTTATTAATAATAACAAAACAACTCTCTTTTTTCACAACGACTAATTTATAATGACTATGCATATTCTTTTCCCTAACGATGATATTATCTTCACCTTTATATACCCCCCTACCCCAACATTATTTTCATACTTATTGCTTCAACAGTCCCCGATGATGGGTGGAGTATCCACTCGAAACATTGGACATTTCAAAAACTCCTTACATAATAAATTTCCAGAATTACAAACAACATTATGAGGAATTGTGAAAATATGCATACTTTGATATGATTATATTTATAGGATGTCCTGGATAGCTCATAATGTGATGTCCATTAAATTTTTCCCATGATGATGACTTGGAGGATGTTGGAGTTTGTAAATTTTCTTTTCTTCCAAATTTATGTTCCTTCATATTCAAAGGTGGTCAATATTCTTTGGATTTAGATGTTGTGATAGCATGGGTGGTAAATTCTTTATAGGATATAATAGTTGATTTTAAGACTGCAATAAGTATATATTTGTAGGTAGCAGTTTTGTTGGAGTTATATAGGGAGTTGGTAGGTGTCAATGTATACACTATTAAGGCCCCTAAGGCCATATGTTAATTCCCTAACACTCATTTACTACTAGTTTATTAGTTATGGTTAGGTTGGCTTATGGTAGGTTACACCATGCTCACTTTATCTCCTATTTATAATAAACGATATTTGTTTGTATATGCATCTGATATTGTCTTGTCCATTTCATACATTGTAAAAGGAGGTTTCCCTCTCGAAGTGGATTATTCATTGGCTATTTTTTGGAGTTTGGTTCATAACATTTGGTATCAGAGCATATGATCCCAAGGTTTCTCTCCTTCGGTCGAAACATCTTGGAATATTCACTATAAATATTTTTTTGAGACGATTCAAATATATAATTTTGAGGATATTGAGGAGACATATCAAATTAGACCTGGAAAAAATTATAGGTACTGGTTCTTTATACTTTCTGTCATATATCCTTTGAAGTGAGGGTTTGTGACTAGTCCTTAAATCAATTTCAAGCAAGTCATAATGGATTTTTTTCTATAACGTTTTTTGGACAATGTTCCAGAATGTGAAATTTTCATAATATTGAGGAGACATTGTGAAGTATTTTTGGAAAAATATTCAAGTTTTGAGTCGTTTTATTTCTTGAGATACAAGCTATGGAAATTAGGGTTATTTGAGTAGTCCTAAAACTAGTCTCAAACATGTGTTGTTGGTAGAAGTGTCATATCTAAAGTTTGAAAATTACAAATTGAGTGGCACTAGTTTATTTAGAAAGAGGACAAACCATGGTATTCCAGGTAAAAGTTTTAGAAATAGATCTAAAATATTGGACACTTGGGATTCCATACAAGTTCATTCTTTAAAAGGGGAAAAAAATGAACAATTTTTGGTGAAGTTACAATAACTTTCACTTGGCACATCAAATTTTGGTCAAACCCGTGCCATTGTAGAGAGGAAATATTAGAGTACTATATGCCAAAATGTTAGACTTAGATGGCATGAAATTTTATAGATACATCAAAAAAAAAATCAGCTAGCAAGACATTATCAAAATTAGGGTTTTAAAGGTGCATCACTTACAATTGGCATAACTTTTTATTGAAATATATATTTTTTTTTGATAAAAAAATTGTGATAAAGAGAAAATATAGGAGTATTATTATTTGTATACCACATGGCTAGGGGTGCTACAAAAATTACATCACCAAGTAAACCTCAAGAAATCTCATCCATAACTCATGAAGAAAATGAGGAGATACATAACAAGCTATTCAAATTGGCAGACCAAATGAATTGAGTGCTCGGTCAATAACAAGTAATGATGTGGTAAAATCATAAAGAAAAATACAAGAGATGAAAAATAAAATGGAACAAATAGATGAAAATAGGGATCAAGTGGAAAAGAACATGGATGAAAATAGGGATCAAGTGGAAAAGAACATGGATGAAAATAGGGATCAAGTGGAAAAGAAGATGGAATAATTGCAAAATTCCATCTCAAATACAATACAAACTCTAAAATCTAAGATAAACAACATTCATATGTTGAATTGGTTGTGAGAACTAGGGTTTCAGAGCAGGAAGCCTGGGCGATGAGGATCTGAATAATGGCGGCCATGGCTATCAGCTCCAGCTCTGCAACAGTCCGCATTGGTTGCAAGAAGTCTACTTTCGTCTCCAACGCATCGTCGTCAGTTCGATCTGAGTTTGCTGGATTGCGGCGCATGGATTCCATTTTTGACATGGTTTCAAGTCATTGCTTATTTGCTCAAATGCAGAGAAATGTTCAAGCCGTCGGCAATGGCTGTCGCGGAGTTGTCACCACGGAGGGCACTGGGAAGTTCT
>JASDQU010738362.1:4660-17134 GCA_032191745.1 Picea mariana | reverse complement strand
ATCACATTGTTCTAGATGAGGGATCCTCTACCTGTGTCATGCATTTTCCTTGTTGGAGAGCCCTTGGTTCTCCTAAATTAAACCCAGTCCCCTACCACCTTGAAAGCATTTGATTAACGTGGTTTCCAACCTCACAGGCTCTTGCAATATTTCATGGTGACGTTAAAAGGTAAGACCATTTTGGTCAATATCGAAGTGGTCGATGTGCCCCTGGATTATAATTTGTTACTTGGTCGTAGTTGGTTCTATGCGATGATTGTCATCACATCTTCGGTGTTTTGTATCTTACAATTTCCCCATCAAGGAAAAATTATCATTGTTGACCAACTTGAGTATACAACTACAGATCTCCACAATGATGCAACGAATAATATCTCTTTTCTCTAACATAATGGTTTTGAGGGTGTAGGAGTAGGTTTCCTAGAATATTCCTCACTCATGGGAGTTTTTCCTTTGCCCGCTCCTTCCACCGCACATGTTGCCATGTTAAACATGATTTCAACTCAGGTGTGACAATCCTTACAATTATCTGATCCTTTGGCAATACCTGATCTCAACAAGAATAGTTCATCATCTCTATCATGCTCATTAAAAAATGAAATAGACCCCCCTCCATTTGAATCGATTTCCACTCTAGATCGAGTACTTGAACCTTATTTTCTTCCACCTAGTGAAAATGTTTCCATTAGTAACCAGACGCCTAAATGAGGAAATAAGAAGATTCCTTGGAGGAAACGACACTTGGGGGACAGGTCTCCAGCCTCTAGACATCATGCTAGAGAGAAACCACTAGCTTCTATCACGCACACTGGGGGGAAACTACCTTTAGAGAAGCATGTTGCTAGGAGTGATCCTCACTTGGGGGTCATTCCCCTCGTAACATAGTATTCTTTTCTAGGAATGAGCTTAGTCTTTGTTATTTATTTTTCTCATTAAAACATGAGAATAGGCTACCGAGTGCACTTTTATCTCTTTTTCAGATTCATAAAAGATATATTAAAAATTAACTTTTTGGAGTCTCCTTTAAGCTCTTTTAAAACTCCCTAAAAATAGAAATATTTCCGATTGATATTGCTTCCTTTCACACTCATTAAAAGGTTTCAAAGGGTGTATTTTGACTGGTAGTTTATCTCTTTTTCAGCCTCATGATACTAATTATGGAAAATGACTACTCTAATCAAGCATGATTAGAAGAGTTCTCCTCTTTATTGTTTTAAACTTTTTTCGGGCTTGGGAGACTATAGTTACGAAAACGTCATCCGTGGAGTTTCCTTTAAGTTCTTTTCAGACTCTCTAAACATGAAAAACCATTGAGTTTACCTTTGTTAGGC
Source organism: Picea mariana (assembly GCA_032191745.1). Classification (NCBI taxonomy): domain Eukaryota; kingdom Viridiplantae; phylum Streptophyta; class Pinopsida; order Pinales; family Pinaceae; genus Picea; species Picea mariana. Next base: position 15,803 of record JASDQU010738362.1, on the reverse strand, counting down.
TCGTAAAACTATGCATCGAAGGACCTATGTGATTTGAATCTCTAGGACCCATCTGGGACGGAGCCCTTCCTTCCTCAGGTTCGTTAAACATATGTCAAGGGACTCATCTGAAGGATGAGATATAATGAGCATCTATTACCCTCCTCAATATCGTAAAAAAGGAAAGAGGTACTCATCTATATGGATGGGGGGAAAATTGAATGAAGTGGGTCAAGTTTTTTAGAATCCTTTATGGCAGCTATTGCTTCCCTTGAACATGGCACCTATTTGCATCTCATCTTATAGTTGGGTAATCCACGTGTCTCTGAGTCATACCAATTCCATGTGTCACCATAATATTTCGTCCAGTCGAAGAGTTCCCTTATTTCCATCACATTATATTCTTGGTACTCTTCAATTCAATGTTGCCAAGTCATTTTTCGTGCCTTATCATGTGCAAGGGAAGTTTCACTTCAAACCATCCATCTGTAGTACTACCAATTTTCATTTCTTCTGTCAGTCGATACTCATTTGATCCACCATCTCACATCACTTTCCTATGTCTATTTCATGTTGATGATGAGGGATACATCATGGCCCTCCTTCGACAAGTCTTTTCTTGTTGACTTCAACACATTATCTAGGAATTAGACTTAGAAACCAGTTAGTACCTTGGGACATGGATGCCTCAATGGCAGGTCTCCTCACTTCTGACAATAGGTTTACATCATTGACCTATGATCGGATTATTCCACGAGTGTTCGACCTCATCTCATTTATTCACATTCATTGGAATGTACTAGGGTACCTTGGGAGTCATTTACATCATTAGTGATTTACCTCGCAGTTGTTAATGATTCACATCAATGACTAGTAATCAAGTGGTTTATAGCATGTTTGACATCAAATCATCTATTTACATGGCTATATTCGTATTGCATCAGGATCGGGATTAAGACCTTGGGTTGGGAGTTCACTTTGTTATATGCTTTTCCCAGGAAACAATGGATATAATTTGAGCATGTAAAAGAGTTTAGTACAATCATCATGTTGGAAATATTATTGATATATATACTGTCACATAGATCCACATTGAATTGATCCATGACTATGTTTTGTCATCTCAAAGATTCACTATGTATTTTTCGTGGTTGTGATCAATTGATGTCATGGAGGTATGGATCCACATTATATCTCTGGTGGCCATATCCTTAGTAATTATTCTCATGGATCCCCAGTGTATTGGTCGACGATTGTGCTTTGAGTCATACATATTTCGAGCATAGGTATGTCTACCTCGGAAATGGAACATATATTAATATTGTTTGATGATTATTTGTAGCTTCTTCCATGTTCTCCCACTCCATTACCCTTGCATTGAATAATTTGTAAAGTGTTTTGACCATCAATTTCTCTTTTGACCTCACACTTTAGGGGGCATATATTACACATCAAAATTTCACATTTGCGTTTCACACCGTAAGTTTTGCAAGTGTCACAAAGTGATGTATGCACCTCAGTAAATGTCGAATTCACTATCACAAGTGTCATATGCACCTTCCCAAGTGTCACATCCACTTTGTGAGGCATCTCCACCCCTTGAAACCATTAAAATAGTTTTTCATGACCCGTAAGTCATATGGGAGGAGGAAAACCATCATTTCTAGGTTAAAACACACTTTTTCCTTGGAAAATCTGACTCCTTTTTGAGCATTTATGAAGGGTAGAGCCCCCCTATCCATACTGGTGCTGCACACATGGTGCTCCCTATACCACTATAGGGGATATACATTTCTAGGGTGGCGCCCTATTTCTCACTTGGGGGGGAGTTCCATTCTTGTTGAGAGAAAGGGGGGATCTCCCCTACCTTATTCTATAGGCCATCTCTTTGAGATGGGGTTAGTTGTGTTCGACCCTCATGCTTGGGATTCATCATAGGATCTGATAAAATCCTCAAGGACACATATCCTCAACCATATCCCTCATTTTTCTCATGGTAGTTGTGCCTCTCAAGCCTATATATTTAGGGATTTCCAAGGTGAAAAAGAGGAAGGATTGGAGCATATCAAACCTCTGATCTCAAGGAAGCTTTCAGGTGTCAAACCTATGATCTTGGTATATTTTTGAAATGGATGGACAAGGAGATCTTGGATAAGTTTTGCATCATCATCCATGGTTTGTAAGTATTCTCGTTGGGTTCTCATTTGAATATACTTGGCCTATTTCCTTCAAGCTTGTGTATTATTGCATGTGCTTGTCTATTGTTCTTTTAATGTTTGTAAATGAATTTGTTTGATCTAATAAAATAGAGTAGGAGGTAGTAGTTTCTCTTTGTTTCCCTTTGCAGGTATCAAGTTGTGCCAAGGAGTTTGGAGATCAAGCTTGGATTGGAAGCAACGAGGAAAAAATTCTAAATAAGGTGCATCACACCCTTTTTCCCTCTCTCTTTTTGATTGGTTAAATTGAATTCAAAGGGATGTTATTGTCCACTTTTAGTGTTTTTGTATTGGTATAGGGGTCTGTAATCTAGGGGATATTTCACCTATTTGTAGGGGAAATATTATGTAATACTATTGGATTCCTAAAAAGTATTTGGGTTATCATATTGTATCTTGTCACTATAGAAGGAGGGTAACCCAAGTCTCATAAATCTTTGGATTTTGACTTTCTCATCCTTGATGAAGCCAACATATTTCAACAACTCAAAGAACCTCTTCTCATACTCATACATTGTCATGATTCTGATCTTGAGTTCAAGTATCTCTTTCATATTCCTTTCATAGTAATTATTAGACAAATATTTCTCTTAGAAATAATCTTTGAACTACCTCCATCAGACCTTCCTCTCATCAAGGTGTTTTGCTTTCTTAGGCCAATACCACCACATGGTTTCCTTTCCTTGTAAGTGGTAGGTTGCAATTCTTATTTCTACCCTAAAGGGATAATCATATAGCTGGAAATATTTCTCATTTCCAACAACTAGGCCTCAATCTCTTCTCCCTTCCTTTGCTCACCATTTAAATTTTGTGACTTGATTTTGACAAGTTTGCCTTGCAAGATGTCTCCCTCAGGCCTTCTCCTCTACCTACTGAAATGGGACTCACTTGGGATAATCCCTGGCCCTAAAATCTCATGAGCTCTCCTAGTGTATTTCCCCGGGGAATGTTGGTTCCTACTCATTCTCCCTGCTTTCCATTCCCATGATCATCCTTTTTTCTATGGGATATGGATGTTGTCACTTGTCTAGCACTAGTTTCTTGCTTTGTACCAAAGTCTTTATTGGATTTCATTTATAGCATATTTAGACTATGAATTATCTCCTCTCGGGATTTCATAATCTTCTCATTATATTCCCTATAAATATGCACTTCTCTCTGCAGGATTCTCATAGTTGTAGGCTTCTCTCTACCTACCTCTTCTTTCATTAGACTTTGTATCAACATTCCCCATGATAACATGTATCCCTATGAATTCCTCTTCATGATTGTAGGACCCTTGGGAATATTCCATGGTTGTGGTTCTTATATGGGAACTAAATTTACTTCTTGCACATCTAAATTTTGCAAGAAAATGCACATGCAAACAATTTTCTGTTAGACAAAAATATATACACACAATTCATGAAAAGAATGCAAAAATGTTTCTACTTTCTAATGCCACTAGTCATATTATTTTGTATTGGTTGTAACTTAAACTACATAGATCAATTTTATGGGTTGATATATGGATTCTTCTCTCCAAGATATTTCCAACAAATTATTTCTTGCTCAATTCTGAGCTCTGAGCAAAAAGTTATAGTCATCTGGATATTGCTAATTTACCCCTTTCGTACACTTTTCATTCTGGTGCAATTAATCCCAGACACCAATTTATGTCACTTGTAGAAGTAAATATGTCAAGAACTAGATAAACTCTTGTAGCAGACATAGGTCACAATGATGATAGGTAATTCATAACAACTCTCAAATTCTTAATTTGATGCTATAGTTAAATAATGTAGCAATATGGAAATGACAACATTGTCCTTTTTCACCCCTTTTTCCAAACTTAAATGTTTTAGCCAAACTGACTATCTCCCAAACTTTGCACTTCTAGAAAAACTTCACTAAACCAAAGTTCTTTGGATTGATGAGTATACGAAATATCGATTAAATGAAATTTCCTGCATTTTCCATCCGAGGACCCTTTTCCTTCTCCCCAAATAGTGGCCCAAAATAGTGGTTTTTTCCTATTTTGACAGCTCCACTCCAAACTCCTTAGAATCCATCCAATCCCTTCAATATTTTTATGTTTGATTTTTTGACACTCTATACAAGTTTCAATGATAACTATTCTCTTTCCACTAAGCTTGGCATTGATCTTCAAAAACAAGTAATTTTCATTTTCTAGAAAATCAAAGCATAATTGTCCAGTGGCCCTCTTTGGCACTTCTATAGCCCTCGATACTATGTAAAAAACCCAACAAATCTTATCTTCTTCTAAGTTATTATTCTCTTGTTATCTTGGATGATGTGGTTGATGATGTGGCATTTGGTGTCCACTTGGAACCTTGAGGTGATGCCATTTCACCCTCTTGGACACCTTGACCCTGCTCCGACACGTTAATCATATTCTTATTTATCTCTTTCCTTACCTCTCTCTTCTACCTTACTTTTTACACTTACCTTTGCACTTTAACGTATAAATAAAATAAAATAAAATATTTTTAAATACAATAGGACCCCACCCACACCGACTACCACATGGCACCACCATAGTGGCCCATGCCACCAACAGGTCCCATCCATACCTTACCTTCAACATTTACCCATTGGTCGAGGTGATGGGTTGGTCCCATTCGATGCCTTTACCTCCGGCATAAAACTTTCATGTGCCCTAGATTTAACGATAGATATCGAGGTACGATCAAAAACCCACAATGATCTTGCATCATCCACATGTGCTAGGGTTAACATGCCTCTATGATGTGAACCTGAAAATTGCCAATGACCCGTGGTGCATTTTTACTAGCTTCGCATCGCAAATGACCCATGGTGCATTTTTACTAGCTTTGCATTGCCAAGAAATGTTTCCCAACCATGGAGCCATTCGATACCACTTACCACCTAGCTCTGATACCACTTGTGGTATCGATCGTCACTCCGCTAGTATCCCCACCACTATGGTCTGCCACCATGGAAGTCCATGTCACCACTTCCATGTCACCTGTCATGTGGCTTCCACATCATGTTGACATCGTGGTACGAAAAATTACCCAAATTTTATGAATTTCATAATTTTTCCAAATTTTCAAAATTGCATAATTTCAAAATTTCTTCCATGTCCACCATGAATTTTTGAAATAAAGCTGGCTATTGCCAATTTGTTGTCCATGTGCATGTTAATTCGACACTTCCATGTTGAATCTTCAATGAATTTCATTGTGGGAATTGGGGATTTTGCCCAATTTTTCCCCGACTACTCTGTACTGTCCAACATACCCAAAAACACTCATTTAGAGGTTAAAATTAGGGATTTTAACCCCTAAGATCATTTTCCTCAAATTCCTCATGAAAGTTTCCCCAATTTCACTAGAGTAATTTGACAAATAAATTTGTAGACATCCCATGAGCTCTAATTCTGCAATTTCATCTTATGTGTGCTGAGTCTAGCCCATGCAGGCTCGATGTTGAACCTATGGATATGATACCAATGTAACACCCCCCTTCTTAACCAAGGAACATTACTTGCGGAAAATACACATAAATTCAAATTATTTGTTTTATTGCCATCTCATTTCATGTAGCTTACCAACTACAATTATACACAGATTTAACTAGATTATGATACCCATAATTAAATGCATCTACAACATTATAAATTAACATGAATGCAATTAATAAATAATCTACAAAAACACATGAAACCATTCTCATAAACAAGATAAAATGCACAGCCATAAGACGCATAAGAAAAAAAAAAAAATAGATAAACACTTATCTTTCAAAATGTGTGTGCAACCAACTCCATGGGAAGATCATTCCACCCAAGCATAGACTTATTGTTCCAAATATCAACAACAAGTCATCCTTAAGCTGGGGCTATGAATCCACAAGAGAAGGGTGTCTCCCACGATTCACTCATAACTCAATATCCTACAACCCATTGGTATTCTCCTACAACTATCTTGAATTTCCTTATTAAGAACCAAACATCAATATAGCATAGAAAAACCTCAAGAAAAGTACTCAACGCCTTGAAAAAGAGATAATTTTAGTTAATAAGCCTCTTCGAGGGGGCAANTTTTAAATACAACAGGACCCCACCCACACCGACTACCACATGGCACCACCATAGTGGCCCATGCCACCAACAGGTCCCATCCATACCTTACCTTCAACATTTACCCATTGGTCGAGGTGATGGGTGGGTCCCATTCGATGCCTTTACCTCCGGCATAAAACTTTCCTGTGCCCTAGATTTAACGATAGATATCGAGGTACGATCAACAACCCACAATGATCTTGCATCATCCACATGTGCTAGGGTTAACATGCCTCTATGATGTGAACCTGAAAATTTCCAATGACTCATGGTGCATTTTTACTAGCTTCGCATCGCAAATGACCCATGGTGCATTTTTACTAGCTTTGCATCACCAAGAAATGTTTCCGAACCATGGAGCCATTCGATACCACTTACCACCCAGCTCTGATACCACTTGTGGTATTGATCGTCGCTTCGCTAGTATCCCCACCACTATGGTCTGCCACCATGGAAGTCCACGTCACCACTTCCACGTCACCTGCCATGTGGCTTCCACATCATGTTGACATCGTGGTACGAAAAATTACCCAAATTTTATGAATTTCATAATTTTTCCAAATTTTCAAAATTGCATAATTTCAAAATTTCTTCCATGTCCACCATGAATTTTTGAAATAAATCTTGCTATGGCCAATTTTTTGTCCCTGTGCATGTTAATTCGACACTTCCATGTTGAATCCTCAATGAATTTCATTGTGGGAATTCGGGATTTTGCCCAATTTTTCCCCGACTACTCTATACTGTCCAACATACCCAAAAACACTCATTTAGAGGTTAAAATTAGGGATTTTAACCCCTAAGATCATTTTCCTCAAATTCCTCATGAAAGTTTCCCCAATTTCACTAGAGTAATTTGACAAATAAATTTGTAGACATCCCATGAGCTCTAATTCTGCAATTTCAGCTTATGTGTGCTGAGTCTAGCCCATGCAGGCTCGATGTTGAACCTATGGATATGATACCAATGTAACACCCCCCTTCTTAACCAAGGAACATTACTTGTGGAAAATACACATAAATTCAAATTATTTGTTTTATTGCCATATCATTTCATGTAGCTTACCAACTACAATTATACACAGATTTAACTAGATTATGATACCCATAATTAAATTCATCTACAACATTATAAATTAACATGAATGAAATTAATAAATAATCTACAAAAACACATGAAACCATTCTCATAAACAAGATAAAATTCACAGCCATAAGACACATAAGAAAAATAAAAAAAAATAGATAAACACTTATCTTTCAAAATGTGTGTGCAACCAACTCCATGGGAAGATAATTCCACCCAACCATAGACTTATTGTTCCAAATCTCAACAAAAAGTCACCCTTGATCTGGGGCTATGAATCCACAAGAGAAGGGTGTCTCCCACGATTCACTCATAACTCAATATCCTACAACCCATTGGTATTCTCCTACAACTATCTTGAATTTCCTCCAACTCTCTTCCTCTTGAACTGCCCAACTTAAGGAATGTACCCCTTCACTACTCTCATTCCATTAGGCATCCCATTTGTTTATCAGGGTCTCTCTAGCATAGGTAACTAGGAATCTCTCTTCTAGGAATTGAAGGGAACTCACTGTAAGGAAAACTACCAGGAAAACAACAAAAAACACTTGTTGGTATAGTGCAACTCACACATGAGTTCACTCTTCAAGCCTGAAAGCCTAGCTCTTCAATATTCAACTTTAGAGCACTCCAAAAAAGATCCAACATGATCCATAATTTATCCATCCTTCTTGGTCTAGCTCCAATTATCTTCTTCCCTTCTCTCTAATTGTTATTCTTGTAAAATTGAATGTGAAAAACTGTCTATTTCCCCCATATGAATTTCCTCTATTTTCCCAATATAGTTTTTTTCTCACTCTACCCAATGTTGATTGTACTTCATCCCCATGCTTCCAATAACTATGGGATGTGATTTCTACACCCACTCTCTAATAGGTATTCAATGACTGGGCTCTCATACACTTGAACAAAAATAGAAGTTATCCCCAATAGTTATAAAATTTAGGAAAGTGGGTTTGAATTAATACCCATAATTAATTTCCCCCTCGAACCTCTCTTAGAAACTATTTTCTCTTGTGTAAAACTCAAGCCCATGTCTATCCATATCCCCTGTAGATGGTATCACATCATATTTATTAAAAATTATAAAATACAATTCGCATATTACATCATTTTTCCATAGCCACATTCATATCTACATTATGCATTAATTAAACTGGGGATTATAGTGGGGATGTAACAACTTTAGTCAATTGACAAGAATCAATCACTTGGGTGATATTGAAGATTATAATTCAAAATTTCAAGTGTTGGTCACAAGGGTGGATAACATAAGTGATGAATTTATGTTGGAAGCTTACATGGGTGGATTAGAGGAAGGAATTAAACATGAATTTTTCTTAAAACATCATCAAAATATTATGGATGCTATGCAATCGTCTCATCATATTCAAGCCGAGAATAGAGCTACACACAAGTCTACCACATGAACATATGAAGGAAGAAAATATCAATTTGGGGCTCATAAGGAAACCTCACCTCAACCTACTTGAATATCACCAACGGAAATGGAGGAAATAAGAGAAAAAGGACTATGCTTTGGTTGTAATAACAAATTGTCAAAAGGGAATAAATTTCAAGAATAAAAAATGTTCACCTTGGAGAATAATGAGGAAGAGGAAATGGAGGAATTTGTACAAAGGGATGAGGAAGAACCTGTGAACTTAAAATAGCATGAAAAAGATGTAGAAATTATGCACAACAATGATAAGTGTGAAATATATGTTCATGCATCGACAGATTTCTCATCACCTCAAACTCTTAGGATTGCAGGATACATTAATAAAAAAAAGGTCATAGTTATTATTGACTCATGTAGTACCCATAACTTCATTGATAAAATATTAGTAGAGAGACTTAATTGTTTTGTGTATCCAAAGACAAATTTTCAAGTTTTAGTTGCTAATGGAGGGAGTATTGATTGGGAGTATTGACTATGTAGAAAAATGCCACAACATTAAACATAGTATGGGGAATATAACTTATAAATCCCAATGTGTGTCATTCACATTGGAGGGGTAGATGGTGTTCTGGGGATTCAATGGTTGAGAACATTAGGTATAATTTATACAAACTATAAGGAATCATTCATGAGATTTGAATTGGAATGAAGTCAATATGAACTCAAAGGGTTAAAATATGGACCTTCTCAGGTAATCATCTCTCATAGAATGGAAAATATATTAAAGAAGGGTAGTAGGCGAGTTTTGGTTAGACTTTATTCTATGGAAGTAAAGCAAGAAGATGAAAATATTCCATAGGAATTAAAATGAATCTTTGAAAAGAACCATATGGTCTTCCAATAAATTCCTAAAGCACTACCTGCATCTAGAGATCAAGAGAATCAAATTGAACTAATACCTGGAAGTACTCCTCCTAATAAAAGGCCTTATAGATATCCTCATCAGCAAAAAGGGGAGATTGAGAAAATGGTACAAGACATGATGGATTCAAGTATTATTCAACCAAGGAGGAGTTCATTTTCAACTCCAGTTGTGATGGTGAGAAAAAAAAAATTCTTGGAGGATGTATCATGATTATAGAGATCTAAACAAAATCACCATCAAGGATAAATTCCCTACTCCAAATATTGATGAGCTATTAAATGAGCTTCATGGAGTGGAATATTTTGCAAATTTAGATCTTAAATTACGATACCACCAAAACATATTATGAAAATAGCACATTCCAAAAATAACGTTCAAAACACATGAAATGCACTATGAGTTCTTGGTCATGCCTTTTGGGTTAACTAATGCTCCTTCTACTTTTAAAATCCTTATAAACAAATTTTTTTGACCCCAACTTAGAAATTTTGTGTTGGTTTTCTTTGATGATATACCTATCTATATCAAATCATGGGAAGACCACATTAAACATGTGGATAAAGTCCTACAAATTATGGAGAACAACTAATTGTATGTAAAAATATCCAAATGCTCTTTTGGGAAACAAGAAGTAGACTATTTGAGCCATATTTTTTCAAGGGAAGGGGTTAAGGTAGACACTCAAAAGATTCAAGCTATTACAAAATGGCCTATTCCTAAGAACATCAAGAGTCTTAGATAAATTTTGGTTCTTACGGGATATTATAAAACAATTGTTAAGAATTATGCATGCATTTTGGGCCCACTCACATATCTCTTGAAGAAAAATTAATTTGTATGGAAGGAAGAGGCTACCTTTCCATTCTCACTCTTAATGGATGTCATGTCTTCTACACTAGTATTGGAAACACCTTATTTTGGTAAAACATTTGTCATTGAATTTGATGTATTAGGACAAGGAATTGGAGAAGTATTGACACAAGAAGGGACAACATTGGCCTTTGAAAGCAAACAATTCAAGTGAAAGGACTTGGTGAAATATACATATGAAAAAGAAATGGGATGAATTTTACACACAATGAAAAAATGGAGAAAATATCTTATTGGGAGGAATTTTAAATTCAAGACACACCATTATAGCCTAAAGTAATTTTTGGAGAAAATATTTTCATCGGAAGAGGAACAAAAATGGGTAGAAAAAATGCAAGGGTTTGATATTGAAATAATTTACAAAAGGGAGGATGATAATGTGGTAGAAGACACCCTTTCAAGAATAGAAGAATCCTCAAGTTTATATTCCATTACATATTTCATGTAGATTTTAACCTTGTACAATTATTGCAAATGGATTCTTAATAGAAACAAAAAGATACAAATTGCACACACACATTACACAAATATTTTACCCTGGAAACCCAAATCAGGAAAACCAACAACCTATTTAGAG
>JASDQU010738361.1:82200-104208 GCA_032191745.1 Picea mariana | reverse complement strand
TTATTGTTGCTAAGTGCTTGAATACTATAGATTAGTGTGAATGCTTCGAATCTCTATCTTATAAGCGAAGTGGTTATTGAATGTATCTTGAGGAACTAATGGTGATAAGTGCTCTAGTAAGCCATATAATCACAGATATGTGTCCCAGCTAAGGTTGCAGACACCTGAGTCTTGCAACCACCCCTGCCTCTACCTCGGGTAAGACTTCATCTGCTTCACAGGTGTCGTTGAAAGGGACGATAGTTAGGGTTTTGTTGGTGTGTTGTTGTAGTGTTGAACCCTGGGTCTACCCCTGTGCCAGCAGGAAGTATCCCAGAGAAGAAGATACTAGACAACCAGGGAAAAAATAAATAAAGAAACAATAATAAAGAACGGAGAAGATAGACCGCCGTCTTCGCCTGAGAAATCAACTACTGAAGAAGCCGGGAAAAAGTTGTCAACATAAATCGACAACTCCATTGAGGTTATCACACCATTACAGTTCACCAGAGGAAACCCTAATACAAAGGCAATTTTCATAAGCGATTTCACGCCTATCTCTTTCGAGGAGATACCTCCCACCGAGTTCTTCTTTAGTAAGAAAAAAAATGTCGTGGTGAAGAAAGAAATGCACATGAGAGAGGGTGCAATGGTAAAAAAACACAGAGTATTATTAGATGGGAAAAATTTGGAAGAAGAATATTTTGCTACAGAGGTGGCAGGATCTTTAGGAGATTTTGCAATGACAAAATTATCTTCTGTTGATAATATGAAAGAAAGTCTAAGGCAGAGGAATCGGTTGATAAATCAGTTGCGAGATCAAATAAGGAATTTAGAGAATAATGTCAAAAGCGAGGTCAACAAAGGACTCGAACAGGATAGAGCCAAAGTTAGGCAAGAGATTCAACAACTTAAATTTGATCTTGAAGAAGTACACAAGACTACTCAAGCAAGCCAAGGGCAGGTCATCCAATAAGAAGAATTATTAAGGAAGTTGCAAGATAAATTGAGTTCTACTGAAATCCAGGTTATAAATATAACAGTGTTTCAAGCCCAGGCATTGGAAGTGCAACAAAATCTAGAAGCAGTACAACAAAGCCTATTTTCTAAGGTAGAGATCATCCAATATTATTTTCGGGAGATGAGTCAATCATTATATAATATTATTTTCAGAGAAAAAGAGGTTAATGCAGCCTGAACCACCTTTCAAAAGGCAATCATATCTTCATCTAGAGAAGAGGTACTAGAAACTCCCAGATTAACTGTCGTAGAACAAATCAGGGGTGATATCATACTAAAGGCATGGAAGGCCAATATAGCTGAGAGTAAGAAAATGGCCAAAGAAATAAAGGAAGAGTGTGAAGAGGCTTTTGATTTGCTAGATAAAAAATCACTAGGCATTGGAAAGGACAATTGTGTTGGAGTATTAGGGCAAATACACGTTATAAAGCATCAATTGGACATCAAAGAAAGCTTAAATGAAGATCATATCTAAATTTCACTGTTGAAGCAGGTTGACGTTGCTCAAATGGATGGATGGCTGGTAAAGCCAAATCTATAATTGCAATCAACAAGTTTTGAAGGTAAAAGGATTGAAGACAGGTTGCCGAAATTACAGAGAAAGATGTATCTTTTTTAGGCAAAGGATGTGACAGAGCCTTCCATAATTTTAGTACAATTTCTAGGTAGGTGCGTCGAGTGTCTCGAGCCAGGTGAAGGAAGTACTTCAAAGAAATAATAAAGTAAAACATGCATGCTCGTTCTGCCAATATGAGAAAGAGATAATTTCAATATAAAGGAAACAAGTGGAACGATTCAAGTTTTTATTTCATAACCGTTAATATTTAGGAGTAAGGAAAATTCCAACCACCTAGGGTTGGTAACATTTTGTATAAATATAATTTCAAAAGACAAAGAGAAGGATTTTTCTTGGCCGATTGTAATGGAGAGATCTCTCCTTTTCAAGAATTAAGCAAATGCAGACTAGAGACTCCATATTTCGTCAATATTGAGTTATGTGTTCTTCTGTTCTTTCGTATTCTAGCATCTTTATTTATATGTCTTTGATGAATTCTTAATCACAACTTAGTACAACATCTAATTTGGTTATATGGTTCATTTAGTTATCTGATTGTTTACAGATTTTCCTCTGTGTTGGATATTAGCAAACACAAGACCTGTGAATTAGTTAGATTACCACATTTTATGCTTCATTAAAGATTCCACATCCATTTTTCTTCTTCTGTATCAGGGTGATATTTTTTTGTGATTGATGCCTCACTTTGTTAACATCTTTATGTTTTTCTTTCATCACATTCATTATTTTCAAATTTGACTCAGACACGGAAAACGACCTCTAAATTGTTATACTATTAATTCAATTTGAGGAATTTTTCTCATATAATCAAAGACAACAAAAATAGAACATAAAAACAACAGATCTTTTAATTTTCTTTCCTCTATGACTGTACCTGTGGAAAGACAGCCTAATATAGAACCCGGTCTCATAGATCAGACTAACATCGCTTTAACCTTTTTTAATACCATATTAGAAATTGCTAACACCCAGGTTGAACTTGATTGTTCATGGGCAGTGATTGAACAGAACATAAGCATCCAAGAATGTTGGGAAGCTAGGCAAAGACAACTCAGAAATCAACCATAGATTCTTTCCCTGAAGAATTGACTTTCTTTTCATATTTTAAACTCTCTTTATTTTTTCAGATGCCTTGAAATTATACTTTGAAGCCTTAAGTATAAAATCGGGAACAACAATAGGTATGTGTAATCATGAACAAGTATAATATCCCTCACATGATCTTAGTCATCAACCCCTTTATGATATTCAACTTCTCAATACATCAATAAATATAACATCTCAACCATGTACCATAAAAAATATTAGCCATATGCGAAGAAATACAAGATGTGCCTCAACAAGAAGTATCAATGAAAAATATACCAGCACTGTATTTATGTAGATCTGACTTATACAGAAGATCCCATGTAGCCACTAGTCTCTCTAGGGAGAATCCTCAAATCTCCATTTCCATTCCTTATGCATACATCAAAATCCAACTATTCATACAAATAAGACATACCTTTTGAGCCAATGGATGGATCTGATGTATCTAAGCACTCTAGACCTTCCTGGGAGCTTGATCCCAGAATCTAGAACCTCTGCACCTTCATCTTCTCAAGTTTCATGGATTTATCAACATGTACTCACCCTATACACAACCAGCCCGCGTACGTACTCACCCTATACACAGACATCTCGCATATGTGTACACACCCTATACACATCCAACTCGCGTACATATGCACCCTATACATAGCCAGCCTGCGTACGTGTACTCACCCTATACACAAACAACCCGCGTACGCCTTAGAAAATAAGGTTTTCTGTGAATCCGAGAATTTTTCTTTCAACCCTTCGTGCTACCTCAGACGTTCGCCACTTCATATGTATCCACAAGTATTTACAATAAGCTTTACACAAGAAAATAGATATACAATATGTACAAGTGTATTTTTATGAGTGAGATTTGTCTCTTATTTATATCTTCATGTAGCCTTATACTTTCCTTATTTTAGGGCTTCTTCATTTAAAATAATTTCTTTTTGCAAAGCACTTTGACTCTTGGGGGATTCTATAAGATTCATGAGGGTTCTCTAACTTCATATGTTCATAACTCTCTAACCGTGAGGAGTTATGTGATGTTCCACATACCATCGGAAATGACATGAGAAGAACTATCCATCTAGGATAGTTTCACTCACAAATTCACAGTCCTTCATCTCATTATTCCTCAAATAAGCATGGGTTCTCTCACTCCGCAAAGCATCTTCCCGTGACAGATTTCACCATAAGGGGACCACTTTGGAGTTCATCCATTTTTACTTCTTATCAACCATGACAAGACAATAATGAGCCATCTTTACATCAAAAAATCTTGGGTCCATTACCCAAACCTTGTACCATGGGGATTTCTTCAAGGGTTGACATCAATGACAACCAACCTTAGTCAACAACAAATACAACTGACCTATCAGCCATTGAATTAAGTTCCTTCTTAACATGAGTGATGTTAAATGATAACAGGTTCCAGATAAGAAACCAAACATCTTGGGTATAGCGTTTCATCAAATTATTACTAGGAGAATAGATTTTACACACAAGGTTCACAACAAGTTCAGAATCACCAAAAACTGTAAGGTGGCTACAATTGAGGTTATAAGCATTTTTTATGCCTAGCAGTGACGCTTCAAACTTAGTGGCATTGTTCGTGCAAGAAAACTATAACCTATAAGAAAAATTGGGAATTTTACCTGTAGGTGTGAGTATAAGATAATTCCAACTCTGTTACCTTCACTTGAGCATGATCCATCGAAATGTGTGTGCCACATACCATCTTCCAAATAAATTTGTTACAAAGTAGTGTGATGCAGGAGCATCGCCTTCAAAGTCAAATACGCAAGCGTGGAGGCAGGGATACAACATCTCAACATGGCATAATTTCAAATAAACATTTAACTCAGAAGTAAATCGAGTTGTTGAGATATTTTGGAAACAACGGTTTTTAATATATCTTGGTTGTAAAGTCTTATACGATTATAAGGAGTTTCAGATATAGAGTGTCGGCTCTTATCGGGTAATAACTAATAGTTAATGTAATAGGAGAAGGTAGGTAACCACTAAGACCTGATAGGATAGGTTGCAAACGAGACAGAGAGAGCTCATGGAGCCAGTCCTTAGATAGTTTGTTGTTGTATTGTAATATATATAGGGAGAGAGAGATCAATAGAGAAAAAATAGAGTAGAAGAAAGACGCAGTGAAGAATTGCAATACTGTGTAATTTGTTTCATGAATGAATAGAACAAACATAATTGTCCAAATCCTTCAGAATGTGTTCATTTTGATGTGTGATTGAATGAATTTTGCATTATGTGTGTGTGATTTAGTTCATTTCGTTCATGTATGATTGTTAAGATTTAATCATATGAGGTTGAGACAAAACTAGATAAGTTTCAATTGTTTCTCTTATGAAAATCGTATGCAAGGTGTGCATCTCGTACACAAGGAGTGCATCGACAGAGTCTTGGATTGACTCAGAGGAGTTCAGAGAGAACAAAGGGAACTTAGACCAGGTGCAAGGAGTGCACAGCATCAAGGAGCAACCAAGCGTCGAAGAATCGAGACAGAGGAACACAAGGAGTGCGGGAAGAACTTCTTTTCGAGAAATCCTTCGAACTGAGTTATCAAAATCCCAGGAATGAAAGGAGTGCATGAGAAATCGAAATATTCAAGGACATCAAGCTCATAAGAGATAGCGCTTTTCAGAAGTGTAGATGAGATCCAAGAGATGGAATCGTAGGTGGAGCAAAGGTCGAAACCTTTGAACACTTAGAAAATCTTCTAAATCGGAAGAAATCAGAAAATTAGGAGGAGCAACAACAGTCGTTGGATCACAATGTAGAGGACCAACAACTGTAAGATCAAAGCAAGGTGCATAAACCTTAGTGATTTTCACATGCAGAAGAGTGAACTTACCAAAGTTCCGAAGTCCCAAATTAATTTGGGACCATCCATTGTCAAGAAGGATAGGTGGCGCAAGATTCACAACTTCAGAAGTTTGTGGACTAGGAGGAGGTGAGGTAGCCAAATTCGATCCTGACCATTGATCGCTAGGAGATATGTGTTAGCAGATCAATGGTTTCAGAAGAATTTCAGTTGAGATTTGAAACTCCTGAAACCCGAAGTTCGAAGGAGATCTCAATTGTCAGATCCAAAGGACAGGTGGCGTGAATCTGTGGACTCCGAGTAAAGACCCAAAGTAATTCATAGCCATCAGATTTAGGGTGAGACGTGGTGCAAATCCGTGGACTCTGGGTAAAGACCCAAAGTAAATCTCAATAGTCCGATTCAAGTGGACACACGATAGAAATCTGCATACTTCGAGGGAAAGTGAAAGTTGAGAATTAAGAAATCTGAATTTTGAATACCCAAAGGGATTGCAACCGTCAGATCAGTGGGAGCCACGCATTAGTGGATACCAGCTCTATATAAAAGCAATTTGGAAAAGAGTTTAGATTTGAGAGTTCTGAAGTCCAGAATCCCGAAATGATCAGAACCGTCGATTGAAGAGGGCAAGTGGCAAAAGATCTGTCATTGCGGGAGAAAGTAAGGTTTGAGATTTGAAAACTCCGAAGGTCGAATCATGAAGCAAATCACGCCCGTTGATTTGAAAGGGTCAAATCTGATCCAAAGACTTGGAAGGGACAGATCTCAGCTGTCAGTTCAGAAGCACCATCAAGATCATGAGACCGATGGTCACCTCACAGTGTGGGGATAGAAGGTGCTCGAGCTTTAAAAGGTTGAGGGCAGGCCGCAACCGGGACCACGATATTGGTAAAAGGACACATGGTGGCTCAAGCTGAATTGTGGGGAGAAAAGTAGTTTGGTTCCAAACCACTCTTGGGAGTGCTCGCAATCATGTGTTTACATGAGGTCATCGCCCAAGGTCACATCAAGGAGGGGCTTATCAGAAAAGGAGCTAGCACCCAAACTCCAAGATCTCGCAAGCACAAAGGGGAAGGTCGTGGGTGCCATAAGACCTGTGCCAGAAGTCTGAAAGGGACTGTGTTTAGATATAGAATGAGACCATCAAGTTTTCAGAGAGTTATTCGACTGAAGAATCAGAGATCCTTGACCGGGAGGTCGTGTAGCCGTATGGGGGAGTAGGGGGGCTGCATTAGGTGGTATTAAAGCCTTATATTGAGATTGTTTGTAGAAAACAAACAAAGGAGAAAGGAGATAAATTGGTATCATTTGTGGTATCAAAAAAAAAATGGTTTATGTTTGTAGGCACCAGAAGGTGACGCAGTGAAATGATGCCACCCAGAAGGCATAGAGCAAATGCATAAATAGAAGAAGAAATGAGGTAACTCAGAATGAGACTGGATGCCATGGAAACATCGTAGAGGAGAGCACCAGACATTGGATATATCAATGAAGTTGAAAGTGAAGAGATAGAGGTCGAAGAAGATGTAGCAGAGCTGCGAAAGACCGCTTATTGAAAGTTGTTTCAAGAATAGGATCTAGAGAAAAAATAGAGGTACTAATGTATGAAGGTAATTTAGAAGTTGAAGAATTTTTGGATTGGGTACGATCTATGGAAAAGTACTTCGATTACGAAGATATTGAAGAAGACAAGATGGTGAAGCATGCAGTGACAAGACTGAAGGGTCATGCAACACTATGGTGGGATGAACTGCAAGTCAATCACAGATGAAAGGGTAAGAAGAAAATTAAAAGTTGGTATAGGATGGTAGCCAAGATAAAAGAAAAATTTATCCCGAAGGACTATCAAATCAATCTATTCAGAAGATTGCATAACCTCAGACAAAAAATCTTATCAGTGAAGGAGTAAACTGAGGAATTTACAGACTGAACATCAGGGTTGGACAAAAGGAAAATGAAGATGAAAAAACAACCAGTTATATCAATGGGCTGAGATATGAAATACAATAGGATATCAACATGATGTCTATTAGTAAAGTCGAGGATGCTTATCAAGCAGCCTTGAAAGCTGAAGATAAATTGACCAGGAAACAAAGCCAATGAACCAAAGGAAGAAATTCAAGCAGAGGTAAGGGAACCAGGAGAGAGAAGTTCCAGAAGCCGAAGCATGAATCTGGAAAACAACATAGTCACCTTGAGAAAGACGGAAGTTCTAAGGAAGGACAACATGGAGGAAGAAGCTCTTTTTCCAGAGGAGGTGAATTTAGATGTTATGCTTGTGGAAAACTAGTGCCCAAGTATTGGGAATGTCCCCAGAGAAAGAAAGAAGGAGGAGGAGAAGCACACATTTATGAATCATAGAAGCATGTGGAAGTAGAAGCAACAGAAGGAGGAAAGAACCTCATGATGAGGAAAATTATTCTTAAACTAGAGAAGGAGGTAGAGGAACTAGTTCAATGAACAAGTTTGTTCAGAACTGCTTGGAAGACGAAAGACAGAGTTCACAAGGTGATCATAGACAGTGGGAGCACTAACAATCTAGTATCCACAAAGATGGTGGAGAAACTGCAGCTGAAGACAACTTCACATCCAAACCCATACAAGGTATCATGGTTGCAGAAAGGACATCAAG
Organism: Picea mariana; assembly: GCA_032191745.1. Classification (NCBI taxonomy): domain Eukaryota; kingdom Viridiplantae; phylum Streptophyta; class Pinopsida; order Pinales; family Pinaceae; genus Picea; species Picea mariana. The sequence goes on along the minus strand of JASDQU010738361.1, from coordinate 96,072 downwards.
TAATGGTAAGTCAACAATGCCAAGTTGAATTTAAAATAGGAGGTTATAGGGATGAAATATTATATGATGTAATTCCTATGGATGGCTGTCATATTTTATTGGGAAGACCATGGCAGTTTGACCGAAAGTTATGCATGATGGGAGAAAAAATACTTATACCTTAGAAAAGAATGGTAGGAAACATATGTTGTTACCAATAGAAGACAAAGAGCACAAGAGGGAAGCTACTTCAAGTATACTTCTCATGAGTGGGAAGGAACTCTTGAAGGAAGCCAAGAAGGAGTAGGAGATGCAGTAATCTATAGTGAGGAAGCCAAGAGTTATCCTTACAAATAATTATGCGGAGGATTTGCCTGAAGAAATCCAGGAACTATTAGAAAACTTTACTGACATAGTAGTGGATGAGTTACCACAATCATTTCCACCCATTAGGATTATAAGCCATCATATTGACCTTATTCCAGGAGCTAGTTTACCAAACAAAGCATATTATAGGTTAACACCTAGAGAGAATGAGGAAGTAAAAAATCAAGTCCAGGAGTTGTTGGATAAAGTTTTAGTCAGGGAAAGCCTAAGCCCATGCGCAATACCAACTGTGTTAAGTCCAAAGAAGGATGGAGGATGGAGAATGTGTATGGATTCCAGATCCATCAACAAGATAACCATTAGGTATAGATTCCCTTTACCAAGGATGGATGATTTGATGGATTGCTTGAGTAGAGCTAGCTATTTTTCCAAGATAGACTTGAAGAGTGGATATCATCAAATAAGGATGAGAGAGGGAGATGAATGGAAGACAACATTCAAGACAAATGAAGGTTTGTTTGAATGGTTGGTCATGCCATTTGGGTTGACAAATGCACCAAGCACATTTATGAGATTAATGAATGAAGTATTGAAAGAATTCATAGGAAAATTTGTCATAGTATATATGGATGACATACTAATATTCAGTAAGACAGAGGGAGAACACTTAAGACACCTGGCATCAGTGATGGAAAAGTTGCAGCAAGAAAAATTGTTGATAAATATGAAGAAAATCTATTTTATGAAGAAATAACTCATATACTTGGGTTTTTTGATCTCTTCCAATGAATTGAATATGGATCCATAAAAGGTGAGAGCAATCAAACAATGGCCATCGTTGGGAAGAATATTTGAGGTAAGAAGTTTTCATGGGTTAGCAAGTTTTTATACAAATTTTATTAGAAATTTCAGTGGTATATGTATGCCCATGCTGGACACTATAAAGAGGAAACACGAGTCTTTTAGTTGGATAGTGGAAGCTAAAAAAAGTTTCAAAGTGTTGAAGGAGAAGATCACAGAACAACCAATTCCGGTCTTACCAGATTTTGGAAAAACATTTCAAGCGAGATGTGATGCAAGTGGATTAGCTATTGGAGCAATCTTGAGTCAGGATAATAAGCCAGTTGCTTATTTCAGTGAGAAGCTAAATGACACCAAGAAAAAGTATTCCACATATGACAAAGAATTTTATGTAGTGATTCAAGCTTTGAAGAAGTGGAGGAACTATCTAATTCCTAAAGAATTTGTCATGTACAGGGATAATCAAGCTTTGCAGTTTATTACTAGGCAAGAAAAGTTGAATCAAAGACATGCTAAATGGGCATAATTCATGCAGAATTTTACTTTTGTTATTAAACATATTTTTGGAACTGTTAACAAAGTTTCAGATGCTTTGAGCAGGAGGAGTTTAATTTTACGGGAATTCCAAGTGGAGACCTTAGGGTTTGAACACCTCAAGGAAATGTATCGAGAAGATCTAGATTTTGAGGAAGCTTATGAGGCATGTAAGAATCCTTTGTTGGGAGACAAAAGCCCATGGACAGAATATTTGATCCAAAATGGATTATTATTCAAAGGAAACCAACTATGCATACAAAAATGCTCAATGAGAGATAACTTGCTAAAAGAAAAACACAGTGGAGGTTTAGTTGGACATTTTGGTCATGATAATACATTTGCACAGCTGAGAAATTCATATTATTTGTCGAGCATGAGGGAAGAGGTGAAAAAGTTTGTGAACAAATGCATAAAGTTTTAGTATGCAAAAGGAAGACAACAAAACACTGGTTTGTATCAGCCATTACCAATTCCAGAAAGGTCGTGGGATGCACTTAGTATGGATTTTGTATTGGGATTTCCTAGAACTCAAAAAGGGAGTGATTCCATATTTGTTGTGTTGTCCAAATTTTCAAAAATGGCACATTTCATACCATGCCAGAAGAAAAACGATGCTACACATATAGCCAATTTGTTTTTCAAAGAAGTGGTGAGACTACATGGATTGCCTAGGAGTATAGTCTCAGACAGGGACATCGGATTTGTAGGACACTTTTGGAGGACTCTATGGAAGAGGTTGGGGACAAACTTGTCATTTAGTTCAGCATATAACCCTCAGACAAATGGACAGACTGAAGTAGTAAACAAGAGTCTGGGAAACTTGTTAATAATTTTAGTCACTGAGCAAGGTCATCAATGGGATCAGGTTCTAGCACAAGAAAATATGCATTTAACAATTCAGTGAACAAAAACACAGGGAAAAGTCCATTTGAAATTGTGTATGGTATACAACCAAGAGGGATTACATAGTTGAGAGATCTGAATCAAGATGAGTTCAGAAGTGCTGGAGTAGAGGATTTTGCAACAGAAATACAGAAACTCCATGACAGAGTCAGAGAGTAGCTACATGACAACAACCTGAAATATAAGAACATAGTTGATCAGAAAAGGAGAGAAGTTCAATTCGAAGTAGGAGATGAATTTTTAGATCATTTGAGAAAAGAAATGTTTCCAAGGGGGACATATAACAAATTGAAGATGAAGAATATAGGACCATGTAGGATTCTCAGAAAATTTGCAGCCAATGCTTATGAAATTGGGTTGCCAGACAATGTTGGGATATCACTGATATTCAATGTTGCAAACTTGTATCCTTACTGGAGAGATGAGGCAGGAGAATCAAATGATTAGAAAGAAGTTCAGTGGGAAGAACAATTTCCTATAGCAGAAAAACCTCAGATGGAGAAAATCATTGAACAAAGAGTTGAAAAGAAGACCAGGAGGAAGACATATCCTGAATACTTAGTGAAGTGGAAAGATCATCCAGTGGAAGGTTCAAGTTGGGTCACTGAACCTTATATTTTGAAGCATGGAAAAATAGTGCAGGAACTCATGGAAATGAGTCCATGAATATTTTAACTAGAGGAGTATGATGCAGAAGCATCACCTTCAAAGTCAAAGATGAAAGCGTGGAGGCAGGGATACAACATCTCAACATGGCAGAATTTCAAATCAACATTTAACTCAGAAGTAAATTGAGTTGTTGAGATATTTTGGAAACAATGTTTTTTAATATATCTTGGTTGTAAAGTCTTATACGATTGTAAGGAGTTGTAGATATAGAGTGTCAGCTCTTATCGGGTAATAACCGATAGTTATTGTAATAGGAAAAGGTAGATAACCGCTAAGACCTGATAGGATAGGTTGCAAACAGGATGGAGAGAGCTCGTGGAGCCAATCCTTAGATAGTTTGTTATTTTATTGTAATAGAGATAGGGAGAGAGAGATCAATAGAGGAAAAATAGAGTAGAAGAAATACGCAGTGAAGAACTGCAATAAATGTAATTTGTTTCATGAATGAATAGAACAAACATAATTTTCCAAATCCTTCAGACTATGTTCATTTTGATGTGTGATTGAATGAATGTTTCGTTCTATGTGTGTGATTTAGTTCATTTCATTCAAGTATGATTGTTAAGATTTAATCGTATGAGGTTGAAATGAATTTGGATAAGTTTCAATTGTTTCTCTTCTGAAACTCGTATGCAAGGTGTGCATCTTGTACGTAAGGAGTGCGTTGACAGAGTCTTGTATTGACTCAGAGGAGTTCAGAGAGAACAAAGGGAACTTAGACCAGGTGCAAGGAGTGCAAAATTTCAAGGAGAGACCAAGCGTCGAAGAACCATGACAGAGGAACACAAGGAGTGCGGGAAGAATTTATTTTCAAGAAATCCTTCAATCTGAGTTATCAAAATCCCAGGAATGCAAGGAGTGTGTGGGAAATCGAAATATTCAAGGATATCAAGCTTAGAAGAGATAGCGCTTTTCAGAAGTGCAGATGAGTTCCAAGAGATGGACTCGTAGGAGGAGCAAAAGTCGAAACCTTTGAACACATAGAAAATATTTTGAGTTGAAAGAAATAGGAATCTCAAGAGGAGGAGCGACAACAGGCTTTGGATCACAGTGCAGAGGAAAAACAACTGTCTAATCAAATAAAGGTGCACAAAACTTAGCACTTTTCACACGTAGAAGAGTGAACTTACCAAATTTTGGAAGTCCTAAAGTAATTTGGGACCATCCATCGTCAAGAAGGACAGGTGGCGCAAGATTCACAACTCCGAAAGTTCATGGACCAGGAGGAGGTGAGGTAGTCAAAGTATATCCTAACCGTTGATCGCCATGAGATACATGTCAGCAGATCAGTGGCATTGAAGAAATCACTTCGAGAGTTTTAGTTGAGAGTTGAAACTCTTGAAACTCAAAGTCTAAAGGATATCTCAATCATCAGATCTAGAGGACAGGTGGTGTGATTCTGTGGACTCTGGGTAAAGACCTCAATTAATTCATAGCCATCATATTTAGGGTGAGACGTGGTGCCAATCCATGGACTCCGGGTAAAGACTTGAAGTAAATCTCAATGGTCTGATTCAAGTGGACACGTGGCAGAAATCTGCATACTTCGAGGGAAAGTGAAAGTTGAGAATTGAGAAATCCAAAGTCTTAAGACATGAAGGGACTGAAACCGTCAAATCAACGGGAGACACACATCGATGGATTACCAGCTCCAGATAAAATAAATTGGGAAAAGAGTTGAGATTTGAGATTTTTGAATTCTGGAATCCTGAAACGATTGGAACCATCGATTGAAGAGGGCACGTGGCAGAAGATCTGTCATTGCGGGAGAAATCAAGGTTTGAGATTTAAAAACTCCAAATGCTGAATTGTGAAGCAAATCACGCCCGTTGATTTGAAAGGGTCAGATCTGATCCAAAGACTTGGAAGGGACGGATCTTAGTCATCAGTTTAGAAGCATCGTCAATATCGTGAGATCGATGACACCTCGCATTGCGGGGATAGAAGGTGCTCGAGCTTTAAAAATTTGAGGGCAGGCCACAATCGAGACCATAGTATTAGTAAAAGGACATGTGGTGGCTCGAGCTGAATTGTGGAGAAAAAATTAGTTTGGTTCCAAACCACTCTTGGGCGTGCCCGCAATCACGTGTTTTTGTGAGGTCATCGCCCAAGGTCACATCAAGGAGGGGTTTATCAGAAAAGGAGCTAGCGCCCAAACTCTGAGATTTCACAAGCGCGAAGGGGACGATTGGGGGTGCCATAATATTTGTGCCAGAAAGCACAAAGGGCCTATGTTTAGATATAGAACGAGACCATCAAGGTTTCAGAGAGTCGTTTGACTCAATAATTGGAGATCGTTGACTGGGAGGTCGTGTAGCCCTACAAGGGAGTAGGGGGTTGCATCATAGTGTCACCCTCATCAACAAAGATAGAGTACACCCCTAAGTCTTCCTCGAGATAGTGTACATTCAGTTGAGGAATGCTCTCTATGTATGGTGAAATTCTTCCTTCTCTTAGGACTATAATATTATTTCCATTCCAGGGAATAGGTAAGTGTGTTCCATCAAGCGAAAGATATCCACATGTTAGGGATTACCAGTCTCTTCCTAAGATAATAGAATAGTTTCTTATTTGCATGTCGATTACTGGGATGTTGAGGGTTGTCCTTATTTCAGGATGTGCAAACATAACTAAAGTTACGTCTTTGATTTCACCTATAGTTGACCGATGTAAACTATTATAGGAGAGCATGCTTATAGAATTTTTGTTAGTACATGATAAGCCTAGCTCTTCCATGATGATTTCTGACATTACGCTTGGACCTGAATCGCCATCGATTAGGCAACAATGGGATATCTTATCCATAATTTTTATAGAAATAAAAAAAGGAGGTTTCTTTACGGGGTGTCTAAAATTATTTACACTTATCTTATTTATAGTGGGATCTTGTTCTTTTGCCTCTTCAAAAAGGTCGGCTATGGTAGAAGCTTTTCCTTCCATAAAATTCTTGAGATGATTTTGTTGTTCAAGAATGACAACCATGTCCAAAAATGTAGCATCGACCTTGATATTATCCAATTGGTTAAGGATGTTATACTTGGAAGAGGGAAGAGGGGAAGAAACTCCTTGACTTTTGGGAATTTTGACAATTTGTACATTAGTACCTTGTGAAGATGAGGTTGGAGTGGAAGAAGTACAAGGAGGATCGTATTTCCCTTTAGGAGCATAATATTTGTTCCTAGTATTTATTATCATAACATCTTCTAGTTATTCCCAATCTAGAACAACGATAGTGGTTTCAGGATTCTTGCCAAATATTTTATCTCTGGCATTCTTCTTAACTTCACAAGTACTTTCTTCATGATTTTCTTCGCAAAAGTTACACCAACTGCGATACATAATGGATTTGGGATGAAAAGTGTTCTAATTTGTATTCCTAAAATGAATTGAGGAAGAAGAAGATGCCTCAGGAGTAAGTGAGGGAAAATTCCCCTTTAGTTCGTAGCCTATCATCTGATTTTTCATATCTTGAACAAGTTGTAGGAGGGAAGAAATATTGGTTTTCTTGACTGAGTCTCCTTTAGGGAGACCTGTTCTTTCAAGTTGCTCTTCGTACTCCAGGCAAGTGTGGAGAGCGGAGCCAAGATTGTTAATATCCTTTTCTTCAATCCTATGACGATAAGGAGAGGGAAGCGCATTATAATAATGCATGAAAGTGGCTTGATTTTGGGGGCGCCTTAGTTTAGGAATTTGATTGTACAATTTGGTGAAGCGAAGGTTAAAGGAATTAATAGTCTCACCATCTTTGTAAGAAATATTGTTATATTCCCTTAAATTTTTGGTCGGGCTCTTGGACTGTCCATAAGTGGACTTGAACCAATAAACAAACTCTTCCCAAGTGGAAAGTATTTTTGGAGGGGGATCGAAAAAATCAGCTGTCGCTTTTCCTTCAAGCAAGTTGATAAATAAGCGCATGCATGTATCGTTATCGTTATCCCCGATATTATGACAAGCATAAGAAAATACCACTAGGTGTTTGTTTTTAGAAACAATATTATTCCCTGAGAACTTAGGAAGTTTCTCTTTAAACTTGGGTGATGGGCGAATAGCAGGTTCTATATTAAAGGGAGAAGATACATGCCATGGGGTGGTCCTAGAATCTTCCTCAAACTGAAAAAGCCCATATTTCTTTATAAATTTAGCAAGGTTGGTATCAGATTGGATAGGAACTTGATGACTATCTATAATACCAATTACCGATGAGGCTGAAGGTTGGGATTATGAAGCACCTCCAGCACCACTAGCACCGCCCGCAGACATCATTTTGAAAGTGATGGGTAAGGGTGAAAAAGGTGAGCTGGTAGAATCGAACAAAGTCCTCCTTAGAGTGCTTTCTTGGGTTGACAAAATGGATTTCCTCTTTCCTATTTCAATGATAGGAGTAGGTTCAGGGGATAATCCTCTTCTTCTTCTAGAAATGCGATGACTTCAGGACATGAAAAATAAGACCAAAGACTTAGAAAAAGGGAGGTTACGGTTTATTTCTAGGCTACTTTTCTGGCTTCCAAGCATTCACAGATACTTATATCTTGTTCAACTACTTCCCAAGAGCATTCAAGCTCAGGCCGGGTACTAGCAGTTTCTAGAATAGTATTGAATAAGGTCAAGGCAATGTTATTCTGGTCTTTAAGACCGTGTTCAATATTAGGATGCCTTATATAAGGTAATGTCATGAGAAAAATCAGTCAAAGAGTATTCTAATAAAACAGAAAGATTCAAAGATAATTGTGAATACAATCAATAAGAGAGATATGGAAGATCTCCCCAGTATGGTCTCCAAATAAATGTTGAGGAAAAGACATGGAATACCTTACTCAATCATTTTCATATCTTGCTTGGCTAGGAAAAGATACTTATGAATGTCACCTGGGGTTTATAGCCTCAAATCTTCCACTCAGTCCACAAGTATCAATTACAAAGGATCAAGGCTGATTTTATGGTTTATATTTGTAACAATGTAAAAATAAAAATTTAAACAAAGCTAGGTAAATGTATACAGATTTTACATTGAAGTAAACTTGGAGTCAGAAGTGAAAGGAAGAACCAACTCATGAAAACACATGTATGAGATAGAACAATAATTTGATTTTATTTCATTCCGAGATACAAAAATGTATTTCTCTTTTACAAACCCCTGCGAGGGTATGGACCAAATTCAGATTTAGGAGTCTCCGATGGGCACCATACAAAAATACCCTGACATTGAAATAAAATTGAAACTAATGATATGGATCAACTTGCAACAAAATGCTTCCACTTGACTCTGCAAGATATTCTTTATCAACCATGAAAATTAATTCATAAACAAACAAGAGTACACAGAATATCAAGGATAAATAAAACACCTTTAAAACAAGTGGTTGAAAGGTATGACTCAGTTTTGAATCCTACTGCCTTCAATGAGACCATGTTTTCATCAAGAGGATTAGGCTTTCAAGTCAACTCAAAAATGGATGAAAATTGAAGCTATCTCAATAACTAGAGAGAAGACCTTAGTGTTGTAGTTCCCCTTTCTATTTGGTTTTGTAAGACTCATTTAATGTGTATATAAATCATACACATAGGTGATCCTTGCATATGGAATAAAAAACACAAGAAGTCGTATCTTTAAAAATAGTTTTGCAACACTGCCATTGACCCCAAATATTTCCTTGTGACAGACTGTATTACCAAACAAATGAGTGGGCTTAACATTCTTTTCATCTTCGCAGAACAAATTATCAACCAAAATCATGACTAAAAAGAGCATGAACAATGCCTTTACTAAATTCTGGGTTGGCCACCTTCCACAGTAATTTCCAAACACAGGTTTCAATACACAACTATCAACAGTAAGGAGACAAAGGAGGACGAGTTGACCAAGTTCAGGGTTTGGCTAGAAAAAAGCATGAACAACTTAGTACCACCATAAATTTCCATATTTATATTTATAGAGTTGATACAAGGGCACGGGCATAATGGCCACGAAAACCAACAATTAAATGACAGGAAGAGTTTCCAAATAACCCACAGGTAACGAGCAACACTAACATTCTTGTCGTACAAAGAGGAATCACAAAAAGAAAACCAGAGACAAGGAAGGCTTGAGAATTTCCCCAACGATACCCCTTTTCATAGGTAAAGCATGAACAACTACATATAGTAAGAGGCACCCACATAGTTTTCCAATGCAAATAATTTCACATACAAACGCCACAGAGACCAAAAATTCACTAATAATCCATACGCGGTCAAAATTTCCACATATCATAACTTTGGAAATGCATAGATAGTGAGAAAACTCAAGAGCCAATTGTTGACTTAATTAAAGAAAAGAGTGAAATATTCATGGATGGAGCAGCAAGAAACCCCATACATGTGTGTAAAAATTGCAAAGGAGAATCAACCAAGCCTGTATACTTCTTCCATGGATGAACAAACCAGAGAAACAACAACCAACAAGAGAAAATGTGAAATGGCTAGGGTGGCGGGCTCAAGGTAGGTTAGAGTGAATTGCATTTACTGCAGGTCGTATCAACACTTACACTCTCATTCATGGCTAGTACGAGCAATCCAACTATACAAATCATCAACCATTAAATCCAAATAAATTAAATACAATCTGAGTGCCCCATATTTTGTCAATTTTCAAACCTACACTTGTGCCAACCCTTGTCAAAATTCCCATGTAACACATATATCAAAACCTTGCTAGGGATACAAAGTCCCAACTTTATATTTCCAACTTAAACAATGCATGCAACCCTTTCCATTTCAAAATCAAAGTAACCACCATTCCACATACCATACACCATACATAAATTAAAACTAGAGTGTAGATTCTTCGTCAAATTAAATGTAGCATAGTAATACTTGTGAGAGATAATTAAGACAACATCATTTCCTCTTTAGTCACCTCACCCATAACATCCTGTAATCAATTATTTTGACAATGATTTAAAGAAAATAAAATTGTAGAGCTCGTATCTCAACCAACTCATAAGGACATAAAACATAAGTGTCGTCTCTTCATCATAGTCATACAAGTCACACAAGGGGTCCCACCTATTTGTATATTATTAAATATAATTAAATAATATGGTGTTGCAACCATTTGCAAGCAGGTACCCTATGTTGCACTTTTGGGCATCAACATAAACCATCTAGTACCTTAGAGCTTGCAGTCCTCAATGGTAGGCCTTATTGTGATCGATAGTGGGTTTCCATCATTGAATCATTATTGATCGATTATACGAGTGCTCGAACCCAGCTCATCTATTCACACTCATTATATTATAATAGGTACCTTGGGGTCCATATTCATCATCGATGGTTCCCCTCATGTCTGTTAACAATATACATCAATGATCGATAATCAGACAATTTCTACCCTGCTTGACTTCAACTCATCTTTTCGCATATTGCATATCCGTACCATCAGGGTTTGGGATGAAGACCTTGGGTTTTGGGCCACATCATTCCTTCACAACATCCCTTCCCAAGTTGTAATTGAGTATAGCACTTATATATGATTACTTTGACGATTTTGAGGGCACTTCCCTCAGTTCTCGTTGTCTTCCTAATATCTATATGTTGTGTCATAGATCCACATTGTATTTGTTGGTGGCCATGATTATGTTCATGACATAGATCCACATTGTAATTCTTGGAGGGGATGATTGAGTTCATGATGTAGATCCACATTGTATTGTATTGTGGCTACAATCTTATTGATGACATGGATCCACTGTGTATTCTTCCGTGGCCATGGTCTAGCATTTCATATCATGGATCTGCAATGTATTGTTTGGTGGTCATGCTCATTCAGAGTCTAAGTATGCCTACATAAGGGATGGTATATTTATACTCTCATCTTTGGTGTTTGATTGCGGGACTTATTTGACTTATGAAACTTATTTTCTCTCTCCTCACATTGCTTCACATGGAAACTATTTTATTGTAATGTATTTTGGCCATTCATTCCTTTCCTAGCCTCACACATTAGGGGGCATCTGTTATATCCTTAATTTCCACCCTATAGGACAGAGAGGAATACATAAAAGGATAGAAGCCAGAATACATATTTTGCTTAAGATTTAGCCCCTTTTTGGATATCCTCGCGGGACACCTAGTAGACAACAAGTGAGGGTCCTCCTTGGTCACAAGTGGCTCAATAAGTGAGGCACTCTAAAACTTCTAGAAATAGGGAGTTATGAGGTAATAAGAGAGAGATGAGTTAGATATTTGTGTCAAGGGCCTAGGAAATCACATCATTTGATTCTTTAGTGGTCTCTAGAATATCTAAAAGCCTCTCCCCAAGCCTCCTTCAAAGATATATACAACAAAGGCAACCCTTGGGAAAGAGGCATAAAGCCTTGGGATATGTTATGCTATCCAATTTTAGAGGTACTTGTTCCATCCATTACAACCAGAAGTTAGTGAACCTAGCCTGACCAAGAATCTAAGGGAGGAGATACAATTGGTACCATCGACATATCCCATGTAAACCGAGGATGATGATGACATCTGTAAATAAAGCATAAATCATGATAAAAAGATAACTAAGAAAACTAACATATACACAAAAATAAAAACACGCCACTCTAAAACCAAGGAAAAACACACCTATGTACATGCAACCAGATGCCCTAAGCATAATACCTCTTTAGGTAGAGCCCATCATGGGGCTTCGAAAGAGTATTTCCATCATAATCCACAAGCTCATAGGACCCTCTCTTCAAGACACATTTAACAATGTAAGGACCATGCCAAATGGGTTCAAACTTACCTGCTCCCAAGGTGTCATGGTCTTGATCGTAAACCAACACCAAGTCACCCTTTGAAAAGGCGCGAGGAGGGACATATCTGTCATACTAATATTTGATGTGCTTCATGTGTGTTTCATTAGCCAAAGTAGCATCACAACATTGTTCATCAAGTTGGGCCAAGTATAAGAGACACTCCTCCTCGGTGAAGGTATTTGGAAACAGTTCTACGACAATTTTTAATGATGGGATTTCACATTGAATTGGTAATACCACCTCTAGAACGTAAAAAAATTGGAAAGGGGTAAATCTAGTGGAAATTTTGGAAGAGGCATGGTAAGACCATAATGTCTAAAAGAGCATAAGGTGCGAGTTGGTCTTGTGTTTCCCTAAGATATTCTGGATCATTGTCTTGAGGACATGACTGATGGCTTATACTTGGCCATTGGCCTGAGGGTAATAGGGCATCGAGTTCTCAAGATGAAAACCCAACCTAGAAGCTAATTCAGACATCATCTTGTTACAAAAATGTGACCCATGGTATGTCACTATGGTATTTGAAATATCAAACCTAGAAATTATATGATTGAATACGAAAATAGCAATGATGGTGTCTTCATTAGAAAATTTAGGCAAATCCTCATCCCATTTAGTGAAGTAGTCAATGACCACGAGGATATATCCATGACCATTATCCTAGGTAGGCTTACATGTCATGAAAGCAATGCCCCACTTAGGAAAGGGGTCGACGGTCACCACAGGATTCAGGGGGGCATGATGAGTGTGTATCTTACGAGTGAATATTTTACAATACTAACATTTCTGGACCGCATTCATACATTCTTTAAATACCATTGACTAGAACTATCCAGTGCATAGTATTTTTAGGACAGTGGCCAACCCAAAGAGATGACTTCCAGATTCCCTTGCATGGCAGTCATTCATAACTCTTTCAACTTCCTCATGGATAAGGAAACGACGTAGGATCAAACCAACCCCCCAAATATACAATGTGTCATCTACAATAAGGTGGTTTCCATCATGATGACTTATACATCAACGTTCATCACGAGAAAGATGAGGACAAAAACGTTGAGTTTGGAGATAGACCAAGACATATCCATACCAAGGATCAGACAAGTCAATAAGGAACAATAACTCATCAGGGAAGGAGTCATTAACCACGGTTTCCTCATCGTCTCAGGGAAGTTTAGACATCAACTTTGTGAAAGCCAAGGATTTATTAGACTTGGATGAAACAAATTCCAAGTCAAACTCTTAGAGGATTACAATCCACTTTGAGTACTTACCCCCAATGATTTGATGACTAATGATGTGTTTCATTAGGTTGGTATCATAAACTACAGTGGTTTTTCACAAGATGATGTAATAAAGTAATCATTGGATAGCATACGTTGTCGCCAATGCCAACTTATCAACATGAGAGTATCAAAGCTAGGGACCAGCAAGTCTCTTGCTAAGATAGTAAATGGTGTGCTCTCATTGTGCATCATCCTATTGGATGAGCACCATGTCAATGGTGGATTCAGAGGCCGTGACATAGAGAAAGAAATATTGAGTATAATCAGGAGGTATCAATAAGGGCGTCGACATCAAGGCCATATTCAAGGCATACAATGATCATTGTTCTTGTTCGTCCCGAAAAAAGGTACACCTTTCTTCAACAAGCGCATAAAACCTTTCATGATCTCGGCATAATTGGAAATGAAACTATGCAAAAAAAAAATCCTTCCCTTGCAAACATTGAAGTTGGCTAATGGTATGAGGAGGAAAATTGACAATAGCCTAGAACTTCAAGGGATCAACCAATATCCCATACATGGACACAATGAAGCCTAGAAATCTCCCAGACACAACACAAAATATGCATTTGTGTTTATTCAAACGAATT
>JASDQU010738361.1:53705-67970 GCA_032191745.1 Picea mariana | reverse complement strand
ATGAGGAAGTCAAAAATCAAGTCCAGGAGTTGTTGGATAAAGGTTTAGTCAGGGAAAGCCTAAGCCCATGTGCAATACCAACTGTGTTAAGTCCAAAGAAGGATGGAGGATGGAGAATGTGTCTGGATTCCAGATCCATCAACAAGATAACCATTGGGTATAGATTCCCTTTACCAAGTATGGATGATTTGATGGATTTCTTGAGTGGAGCTAGCTATTTTTCCAAGATAGACTTGAAGAGTGGATATCATCAAATAAGGATGAGAGAGGGAGATGAATGGAAGACAAAATTCAAGACAAATGAAGGTTTTCTTGAATGGTTGGTCATGCCATTTGGGTTGAAAAATGCACCAAGCACATTTATGAGATTAATGAATGAAGTATTGAAAGATTTCATAGGAAAATTTGTCATAGTATATCTGGATGACATACTAATCTTCAGTAAGATAGAGGGAGAACACTTAAGACACCTGACATCAGTGATGGAAAAGTTGCAGCAGGAAAAAATGTTGATAAATATGAAGAAAATCTATTTTATGAAGAAATAAATCATATACTTGGGTTTTGTGATCTCTTCCAATGAATTGAAGATGGATCCAGAAAAGGTGAGAGCAATCAAACAATGACCATTGTCAGGAAGAATATTTGAGGTAAGAAGTTTTCATGGGTTAGCAAGTTTGTATAGAAAGTTTATCAGAAATTTCAGTGGTATATGTATGCCCATGCTAGACACTGTGAAGAGGAAACACGAGTCTTTTAGTTGGATAGCGGAAGCTAAAAAAAGTTTTAAAGTGTTGAAGGAGAAGATCACATAACAACCAATTATGTTCTTACCAGATTTTGGAAAAACATTTCAAGTGAGATGTGATGCAAGTGGATTAGCTATTGGAACAATCTTGAGTCAGGATAATAAGCCAGTTGCTTATTTCAGTGAGAAGCTAAATGACACCAAGAAGAAGTATTCCACATATGACAAAGAATTTTATGTAGTGATTCAAGCTTTGAAGAAGTGGAGGCACTATCTAATTCCTAAAGAATTTGTCATGTACAGGGATAATCAAGCTTTGCAGTTTATTACTAGGCAAGAAAGGTTGAATGAAAGACATGCTAAATGGGCATAATTTATGCAGAATTTTACTTTTGTTATTAAACATATTGTTGGAACTACTAACAAAGTTTCAGATGCTTTGAGCAGGAGGAGTTTAATTTTACGGGAATTCCAAGTGGAGACCTTAGGGTTTGAACACCTCAAGGAAATGTATCGAGAAGATCTAGATTTTAAGGAAGCTTATGAGGCATGTAAGAATCCTTTGTTGGGAGACAGAAGCCCATGGACAGAATATTTGATCCAAGATGGATTATTATTCAAAGGAAACCAACTATGCATACAAAAATGCTCAATGAGAGATAACCTGCTAAAAGAAAAACACAGTGGAGGTTTAGTTGGGCATTTTGGTCATGATAATACATTTGCACAGCTGAGAAATTCATATTATTGGTCGAGCATGAGGGCAGAGGTGAAAAAGTTTGTGAACAAATGCATAATTTTTTAGTATGCAAAAGGAAGACAACAGAACACTGGTTTGTATCAGCCATTACCAATTCCAGAAAGGTTGTGGGATGCACTTAGTATGGATTTTGTATTGGGATTTCCTAGAACTCAAAAAGAGAGTGATTCCATATTTGTTGTGTTGGATAGATTTTCAAAAATGGCACATTTCATACCATGCCAGAAGACAAACGATGCTACACATATAGCCAATTTGTTTTTCATAGAAGTGGTGAGACTACATGGATTGCCTAGGAGTATAGTCTCAGATAGGGACACCAAATTTGTAGGACACTTTTGGAGGACTCTATGGAAGAGGCTGGGGACAAACTTGTCATTTAGTTTAGCATATAACCCTCAGACAAATGGATAGATTGAAGTAGTAAACAAGAGTCTAGGAAACTTGTTAATACTTTTAGTCACTGAGCAAGGTCATCAATGGGATCAGATTCTAGCACAATAAAATATGCATTTAACAATTCAGTGAACAAAAACACAGGGAAAAGTCCATTTGAAATTGTGTATGGTATACAACCAAGAGGGACTACAGATTTGAGAGATCTGAATCAAGATGAGTTCATAAGTGCTGGAGTAGAGGATTTTGCAACAGAAATGCAGAAACTCCATGACAGAGTCAGAGAGAAGCTACATGACAACAACCTGAAATATAAGAACATAGTTGATCAGAAGAGGGGAGAAGTTCAATTCAAAGTAGGAGATGAATTTTTAGATCATTTGAGAAAAGAAAGGTTTCCAAGGGGGACACATAACAAATTGAAGATGAAGAATATAGGACCATGCAGGATTCTCAGAAAATTTGCAGCCAATGCTTATGAAATTGGGTTGCCAGATAATGTTGGGATATCACTGATATTCAATGTTGCAAACCTGTATCCTTACTGGAGAGATGAGGCAGGAGAATCAGATGATCAGAAAGAAGTTCAATGGGAAGAACAATTTCCCATAGCAGAAAAACCTCAGATGGAGAAAATCATTGAACAAAGAGTTGAAAAGAAGACCAGGAGGAAGACATATCCTAAATACTTAGTGAAGTGGAAAGATCATCCAGTGGAAGGTTCAAGTTGGGTCACTGAACCTTATATTTTGAAGAATGGAAAAATAGTGTAGGAACTCATGGAAATGAGTCCATAGATATTTTAACTAGAGGAGTATGATGCAAAAGCATTGCCTTCAAAGTCAAATATGCAAGCATGGAGGCAGGGATACAACATCTCAACATGGCAGAATTTCAAATCAACATTTAAATCAGAAGTAAATTGAGTTGTTGAGATATTTTGGAAACAATGTTTTTTAATATATCTTGGTTGTAAAGTCTTATACGACTATAAGGAGTTGTAGATATAGAGTGTCGGCTCTTATCAGGTAATAACTGATAGTTATTGTAATAGGAAAAGGTAGGTAACAGCTAAGACCTGATAGGATAGGTTGCATACAGGACAGAGAGAGCTCGTGGAGCCAGTCCTTAGATAGTTTGTTGTTTTATTGTAATAGAGATAGGGAGAGAGAGATCAATAGAGGAAAAATAGAGTAGAAGAAATACGCAGTGAAGAACTGCAATAAATGTAATTTGTTTCATGAATGAATAGAATAGACATAATTGTCCAAATCCTTCAGACTATGTTCATTTTGATGTGTGATTGAATGAATGTTTCGTTTTGTGTGTGTGAATTAGGTCATTTCATTCAAGTATGATTGTTAAGATTTAATCGTATGAGGTTGAGATGAAACTGGATAAGTTTCAATTGTTTCTCTTCTGAAACTCATATGCAAGGTGTGCATCTCGTACGTAAGGAGTGCGTTGACAGAGTCTTGTATTGACTTAGAGGAGTTCAGAGAGAACAAAAGGAACTTATACCAGGTGCAAGGAGTGCACAATGTCAAGGAGAGACCAAGCGTCGAAGAACCATGATAGAGGAACACAAGGAGTGCGAGAAGAATTTCTTTTCGAGAAATCCTTCGATCTGAGTTATCGAAATCCCAGGAATGCAAGGAGTGTGTGGGAAATTGAAATATTCAAGGATATCAAGCTCAGAAGAGACAACGCTTTTCAGAAGTGCAGACGAGTTCCAAGAGATGGACTCGTAGGAGGAGCAAAAGTCGAAACCTTTGAACACATAGAAAATATTCTTAGTCGGAAGAAATAGGAAGCTCAAGAGGAGGAGCGACAACAGGCTTTGGATCACAGTGTAGAGGACCAACAACCGTCTAATCAAAGAAAGGTGCACAAAACTTAGCGCTTTTCACACACAGAATAGTGAACTTACCGAATTTCTGAAGTCCTGAAGTAATTTGGGACCGTCCATCGTCAAGAAGGACAGGTGGCGCAAGATTCACAACTCTGGAAGTTCATGGACCAGGAGGAGGTGGGGTAGTCAAAGTATATCCTAATCGTTGATCGCCATGAGATACATGTCAGCAGATCAGTGGCTTCATGGAAATCACTTCGAGAGTTTCAGTTGAGAGTTGAAATTCATGAAACTCGAAGTCTAAAGGACATCTCAACCATCAGATCCACAGGATAGGTGGCGTGATTCTGTGAACTCTGGGTAAAGACCTGAATTAATTCATAGCCATCATATTTAGGCTGAGATGTGGTGCAAATCCGTGGACTCCGGGTAAAGACTCGAAGTAAATCTCAATGGTCTGATTCAAGTGGACACGCGGCAGAAATCCACATACTTCGAGGGAAAGTGAAAGTTGAGAATTGAGAAATCCGAAGTCCGAAGACTCGAAGGGACTGAAACCGTCAAATCAACGGGAGACACACGTCGATGGATTACCAGCTCCAGATAAAAGCAATTGGGAAAAGAGTTGAGATTTGAGATTTTCGAATTCTGTAATCCTGAAATGATCAGAACCGTCGATTGAAGAGGGCACATGGCATAAGATCTGTCATTGCAGGAGAAATCAAGGTTTGAGATTTGAAAACTCCAAACGCCCAATCGCGAAGAAAATCATGCCCGTTGATTTGAAAGAGTCAGATTTGATCCGCAGACTTGGAAGGGACTGATCTTAGTCATTAGTTTAGAAGCACCGTCAATATCATGAGATCAACGACACCTTGCATTGCGGGGATAGAAGGTGCTTGAGCTTTAAAAATTTGAGGGCGGGCCGCAATCGAGACCACAATATTGGTAAAATGACATGTGGTGGCTTGAGCTGAATTGTGGAGAAAAAATTAGTTTGGTTCCAAACCACTCTTGGGTGTGCCTGCAATCACGTGTTTGTGTGAGTTCATCGCCCAAGGTCACATCAAGGACGGGTTTATCAGAAAAGGAGCTAGCACCCAAACTCTGAGATTTCACAGGCATGAAGGGGAAGGTTGGGGGTGCCATAATATTTGCACCAAAAAGCACAAAGGGCCTGTGTTTAGATATAGAATGAGACCATCAAGGTTTCAGAGAGTCGTTTGACTCAATAATTGGAGATCCTTGACTGGGAGGTCGTGTAGCCCTACGGGGGAGTAGGGGGGTTGCATCATAGTGTCACCCTCATCAACAAAGATAGAGTACACCCCTAAGTCTTCCTCAAGATAGTTTACATTCAGTTGAGGAATGCTCTCTATGTATGGTGAAATTCTTCCTTCTCTTAGGACTATAATATTATTTCCATTCCAGGGAATAGATAAGTGTGTTCCATCAAGAGAAAGATATCCACATGTTAGGGCTTACCAGTCTCTTCCTAAGATAATAGAATAGTTTCTTATTTGCATGTTGATTACTTGGATGTTGAGGGTTGTCCTTATTTCGGGATGTGCAAACAGAAATAAAGTTACGTCTTTGATTTCACCTATAGTTGACCGATGCAAACTATTATAGGAGAGCATGCTTCTAGAATTTTTGTTAGTACATGATAAGCCTAGCTCTTCCATGATGATTTTTGACATTACGCTTGGACCTAAATCACCATCGATTAGGCAACAATGGGCTATCTTATCCATAATTTTTACAGAAATAAAAAAAAGGAGGTTTCTTTACGGGGTGTCTAAAATTATTTACACCTATCTTATTTATAGTGGGATCCTATTCTTTTGCCTCTTCAAAAAGGTTGGCTATGGTAGAAGCTTTTCCTTCCATAAAATTCTTGAGATGATTTTGTTGTTCAAGGATGAAAACCATGTCCAAAAGTGTAGCATTGACCTTGATATTATCCAATTGGTTAAGGATGTTATACTTGGAAGAGGGAAGAGGGGAAGAAACTCCTTGACTTTCGGGAATTTTGACAATTTGTACATTAGTACCTTGTGAAGATGAGGTTGGAGTGGAAGAAGTACAAGGAGGATCATATTTCCCTTTAGGAGCATAAGATTTGTTCCTAGTATTTATTATCATAACATCTTCCAATTATTCCCAATCTCGAACAACGATAGTGGTTTCAGGATTCTTGCCAAATATTTTATCTCTGGCATTCTTCTTAACTTCACAAGTACTTTCTTCATGATTTTCTTCACAAAATTTACACCAACTGCGATACATAATGGATTTGGGATGAAAAGTGTTCTCATTTGTATTCCTAAAATGAATTGAGGAAGAAGAAGATGCCACAGGAGTAAGTGAGGGAAAATTCCCCTTTAGTTCATAGCCTATCATCTGATTTTTCATATCTTGAACAAGTTGTAGGAGGGAAGAAATATCGGTTTTCTTGACTGAGTCTCCTTTAGGGAGACCTGTTCTTTCAAGTTTCTCTTTGTACTCCGGGCAAGTGTGGAGAGCGGAGCCAAGATTGTTAATATCCTTTTCTTTGATCCTATGAGAATAAGGAGAGGGAAGCACATTATAATAATGCATGAAAGCGGCTTGATTTTGGGGGTGCCTTAGTTCAGAAATTTGATTGTACAATTTGGTGAAGCGAAGGTTAAAGGAATTAATAGTCTCACCATCTTTGTAAGAAATATTGTTATATTCCCTTAAATTTTCGGTCGGGCTCTTGGACTGTCCATAAGTGGACTTGAACCAATAAACAAACTCTTCCCAAGTGGAAAGTCTTTTTGGAGGGGGATCAAAAAACTCAGCTGTCGCTTTTCCTTCAAGCGAGTTGATAAATAAGCGCATGCATGTATCGTTATCGTTAGCCCTGATATTATGACAAGCATAAGAAAATACCACTATGTGTTTGTTTTTAGAAACAATATTATTCCCTGAGAACTTAGGAAGATTCTCTTTAAACTTGGGTGACAGACGAATAGCAGGTTCTATATTAAAGGGAGAAGATACATGCCATGGGGTGGTCCTAGCATCTTCCTCAAACTGAAAAAGCCCTTATTTCTTTATAAATTTAGCAGGGTTGGTAGCAGATTGGATAGGAACTTGATGACTATCTATAATACCAATTACCGATGAGGCTGAAGGTTGGGATTATGAAGCACCTCCAGCACCTCCCGTAGACATCATTTTGAAAGTGATGGGTAAGGGTGAAAAAGGTGAGCTGGTAGAATCAGACAAAGTCCTCCTTAGAGTGCTTTCTTGGGTTGACAAAATGGATTTCCTCTTTCCTATTTCAATGATAGGAGTAGGTTCAGAGGATAATCCTCTTCTTCTTCTAGAAATGTGATGATTTCAGGACATGAAAAAGAAGACCAAAGACTTAGAAAAAGGGAGGTTACGGTTGATTTCTAGGCTGCCTTTGTCTGGCTTCCAAGCGTTCACAGATACTTATATCTTGTTCAACTACTTCCCAAGAGCATTCAAGCTCAGCCCGGGTACTAGCAGTTTCTAGAATAGTATTGAATAAGTTCAAGGCAATGTTATTCTGGTCTTTAAGACCGTGTTCAATATTAGGATGCCTTATATAAGGTAATGTCATGAGAAAAATCAATCAAAGAGTATTCTAATAAGACAGAAAGATTCAAAGATAATTGTGAATACAATCAATAAGAGAGATATGGAAGATCTCCCCAGTATGTTCTCCAAATAAATGTTGAGGAAAAGACATGGAATACCTTACTCAATCATTTTCATATCTTGCTTGGCTAGGACAAGATACTTGTGAATGTCACCCGGGGTTTATAGCCTCAAATCTTCCACTCAGTCCACAAGTATAAATTACAAAGGATCAAGGCTAATTTTATGGTTTATATTTGTAACAATGTAAAAATAAAAATTTAAACAAAGCTAGGTAAATGTATACAGATTTTACATTGAAGTAAACTTGGAATCAGAAGCGAAAGGAAGAACCAACTCATGAAAACACATGTATGAGATAGAAAAATAATCTGATTTTATTTCATTCTGAGATACAAAAATGTATTTCTCTTTTACAAACCCCTGCGAGGGTATGGACCAAATTCAGATTTAGGAGTCTCCGATGGGCACCATACAAAAATACCCTGACATTGAAATAAAATTGAAACTAATGATATGGATCAGCTTGCAACAAAATGCTTCCACTTGACTCTGCAAGATATTCTTTATCAGCCATGAAAATTAATTCATAAACAAACAAGAGTACACATAATATCAAGGATAAATAAAACACCTTTAAAACAAGTTGTTGAAAGGTATGACTTAGTTTTGAATCCTACTACCTTCAATGAGACCATGTTTTCATCAAGAGGATTAGGCTTTCAAGTCAACTCAAAAATGGATGAAAATTGAAGCTATCTCAATAACTAGAGAGAAAACCCTAGTGTTGTAGTTCCCCTTTCTATTCGGGTTTGTAAGACTCATTAATGTGTATATAACTCATACACAGAGGTGCTCCTTGCATATGGAATAAAAAACACAAGAAGTCGTATCTTTAACAATAGTTTTGCAACGCTGCCATTGACCCCAAATATTTCCTTGTGACAGATTGTATTACCAAACAAATGAGTGGGCTTAACATTCTTTTCATCTTCGCATAACAAATAATCAACCAAAATCATGACTAAAAAGAGCATGAACAATTCCTTTACTAAATTCTGGGTTGGCCACCTTCCACAGTAATTTCCAAACACAGGTTTCAATACACAACTATCAACAGTAAGGAGACAAAGGAGGATGAGCTGACCAAGTTGAGGGTTTGGCTAGAAAAAAGCATGAACAACTTAGTACCACCATAAATTTCCATATTTATATTTATAGAGTTGATACAAGGGTGCAGGCATAATGGCCACGAAAACCAACAATTAAATGACAGGAAGAGTTTCCAAATAACCCGCAGGTAACGAGCAATGCTAATGTTCTTGTCGTACAAAGAGGAATCACAAAAAGAAAACCAGAGGCAAGGAAGGCCCGAGAATTTCCCCAACGATACCCCTTTTCATAGGTAAATCATGAACAACTACATACATTAAGAGGCACCCACATAGTTTTCCAATGCGAATAATTTCACATACAAACACCACAGAGACCAAAAATTCACTAATAATCCATACGCAGTGAAAATTTCCACATATCATAACTTTGGAAATGCATAGATAGTGAGAAAACTCAAGAGCCAATTGTTGACTTAATTAAAGAGCAGAGTGAAATATTCATGGATGGAGCAGCAAGAAACCCCATACATGTGTGTAAAAGTTGCAAAGGAGAATCAACCAAGCCTGTATACTTCTTCCATGGCTAAACAAAGCAAAGAAACAACAACCAACAAGAGAAAATGTGAAATGGCTAGGGTGGCGGGCTCAAGGTAGGTTAGAGTGAATTGCATTTACTGCAGGTTGTATCAACACTTACACTCTCATTCATGGCTAGTACGAGCAATCCAACTATACAACTCATCAACCATTAAATCCAAATAAATTAAATACAATTTGAGTGCCCCATATTTTGTCAATTTTCAAACCTATACTTGCGCCAACCCTTGTCAAAATTCCCATGTAACACATATATCAAAACCTTGCTAGGGATACAAAGTCCCAACTTTATATTTCCAACTTAAACAATGCGTGCAACCCTTTCCATTTCAAAATCAAAGTAACCACCATTCCACATACCATACACCATACATAAATTAAAACTAGAGTGTAGATTCTTTGTCAAATTAAATGTAGCATAGTAATACTTGTGAGAGATAATTAAGACAACATCGTTTCCTCTTTAGTCACCTCGCCCATAACATCATGTAATCAATTATTTTGACAACGATTTAAAGAAAATAAAATTGTAGAGCTCGTATCTCAACCAACTCATAAGGACATAAAACATAAGTGTCGTCTCTTCATCACAGTCATACAAGTCACACAAGGGGTCCCACCTATTTGTATATTATTATATATAATTAAATAATAAGGTGTTGCAACCATTTGCAAGAAGGTACCCTATGTTGCACTTTTGGGCGTCAACATAAACCATCTAGTACCTTGGAGCTTGCAGTCCTCAATGGTAGGCCTTCTTGTGATCGATAGTGGGTTTCCATCATTGAATCATTATCGATTGATTATACGAGTGTTCAAAACCAGCTCATCTATTCACACTCGTTATATTGTACTAGGTACCTTGGGGTCCATATTCATCATCGATGGTTCCCCTCGTGTCTGTTAACAATATACATCAATGATTGATAATCAGACAGTTTCTACCATGCTTGACTTCAACTCATATTTTCGCATATTGTAGATTCGTACCATCAGGGTTTGGGACGAAGACCTTGGGTTTTGGGCCACATCATTCCTTCACAACATCCCTTCCCAAGTTGTAATTGAGTATAGCACTTATATATGATTACTTTGATGATTTCGAGGGCACTTCCCTCAGTGCTCGTTGTCTTCCTAATATCTATATGTTGTGTCATAGATCCACATTGTATTTATTGGTGGCCATGATTATGTTCATGACATAGATCCACATTGTATTTGTTGGAGGGGATGATTGAGTTCATGATGTAGATCCACATTGTATTGTATTGTGGCTACAGTCTTATTGATGACATGGATCCACTGTGTATTATTTTGTGGCCATGGTCTAGCATTTCATATCATGGATCTGCAATGTATTATTTGGCGGTCATGCTCATTTAGAGTCTGAGTATGCCTACATAAGGGATTGTCTATTTATACTCTCATCTTTGGTGTTTGATTGCAGGGCTTATTTGACTTATGAAACTTATTTTCTCTCTCCTCACGTTGCTTCACATGGAAACTATTTTATTGTAATGTATTTTGGCCATCCATTCCTTTCCTAGCCTCACACATTAGGGGGCATCTGTTATATCCTTAATTTCCACCCTATAGGACAGAGAGGAATACATAAAAGGATAGAAGCCAGAATACATATTTTTCTTAAGGTTTAGCCCCTTTTTGGATATCCTCGCGGGACACCTAGTAGACAACAAGTGAGGGTCCTCCCTGGTCACAAGTGGCTCAACAAGTGAGGCACTGTAAAACTTCTAGAAACAGGGAGTTACGAGGTAATAAGAGAGAGATGAGTTGGATATTTGTGTCAAGGGCCTAGGAAATCACATCATTTGAGTCTTTAGTGGTCTCTAGAATATCTAAAAGCCTCTCCCCAAGCCTGCTTCAAAGATATATACAACAAAGGAAAGCCTTGGGAAAGAGGCATAAATCCTTGGGATATGTTATGCTATCCAATTTTAGAGGTACTTGTTCCATCCATTACAACCAGAAGTTAGTGAACCTAGCCTGACCAAGAATCTAAAGTAGGAGATACAATTGGTACCATCAATATATCCCATGTAGACCGAGGATGATGATGACATCTGTTAATAAAGCATAAAGCATGATAAAAAGATAACTAAGAAAACTAACATATACACAAAAAGAAAAACACACCACTCCAAAACCAAGGAAAAACACACCTATGTACATACGACCAGATGCCCTAAGCATAATACTTCTTTAGGTAGAGCCCATCACGGGGCTTCGAAAGAGTATTTCCATCATAATCCACAAGCTCATAGGACCCTCTCTTCAAGACACATTTAACAATGTAAGGACCATGCCAAAGGGGTTCAAACTTACCTGCTCCCAAGGTGTCATGGTCTTGATCGTAAACCAATACCAAGTCACCCTTCGAAAAGACGCGAGGAGGGACATATTTTTCATACGAAGATTTGATGTGCTTCATGTGTGTTTCATTAGCCAAAGTAGCATCACAACATTGTTCATCAAGTTGGGCCAAGTATAAGAGACACTCCTCCTCGGTGAAGGTATTGGGAAACAGTTCTACGACAATTTTTGATGATGGGATTTCACATTGAATTGTTAATACCACCTCTAGAACGTAAAAAAATTGGAAAGGGGTAAATCTAGTGGCAATTTTGGAAGAGGCATGGTAAGACCATAATCTAAAAGAGCATAAGGTGCGAGTTGGTCTTGTGTTTCCCTAAGATATTCTGGATCATTGTCTTGAGGACATGACTGATGGCTTATACTTGGCCATTGGCCTGAGGGTAATAGGGCATCGAGTTCTCAAGATGAAAACCCAACCTAGAAGCTAATTTAGACATCATCTTGTTACGAAAATGTGACCCATGGTATGTCACTATGGTATTTGGAATACCAAACCTAGAAATTATATGATTGAATATGAAAATAGCAGCGGTGGTGTCTTCATTAGAAAATTTAGGCAAATCCTCATCCCATTTAGTGAAGTAGTCAATGACTACAAGGAAATATCCATGACCATTATCCTAGGTAGGCTTACATGTCATGAAAGCAATGCCCCACTTAGGAAAGGGGTCGACGGTCACCATAGGATTCAGGGGGGCATGATGAGTGTGCATCTTACGAGTGAATATTTTACAATACTGATATTTCTGGACTGCATTCATACATTCTTTAAATACCATTGGCTAGAAATATCCAGTGCATAGTATTTTTAGAGCAGTGGCCAACCTAAAGAGATGACTTCCACATTCCCCCGCATGGCAGTCATTAATAACTCTTTCAACTTCCTCGTGGATAAGGAAATGATGTAGGATCAAACCAACCCCCCAAATATACAATGTGTCATCTACAATAAGGTGGTTTCCATCATGATGACTTATACATCGACATTCATCACGAGAAAGATGAGGACAAAAACGTTGAGTTTGGAGGTAGACCAAGACATCTCCATACCAAGGATCAGACGAGTCAATAAGGAACAATAACTCATCAGGGAAGGAGTCATTAACCACGGTTTCCTCATCGACTCAGGGAAGTTCAGACATCAACTTTGTGAAAGCCAAGGATTTATTAGACTTGGATGAAACAAATTCCAAGTCAAACTCTTAGAGGATTACAATCCACTTTGAGTACTTACCCCCAATGATTTGATGACTAATGATGTGTTTCATTAGGTTGGTATCATAAACTACAGTGGTTTTTCACAAGATGATGTAATAATGTAATCATTGGATACCATACGCTACCGCCAATGCCAACTTATCAACATGAGAGTATTAAAGCTAGGGACCAGCAAGTCCTTTGCTAAGATAGTAAAAGGTGTGCTCTCATTGTGCATCATCCTATTGGATGAGCACCATGTCAATGGTTGTAGTCTCCCCAAGGCCGATCCCTTTGTAAGTCTGATGTATGAAATGAATTGTAAATGTGTGTTATAGGCTGGTGAGCCAAGTTTGTATAAGTTGATGGGCTTATGTGATTATTAGGCCAAAGAGAGAGACTAAGGGTTGTAGGCCATGGACCTGATTTTGTACTTATATGTATGCAAAACATTAATAGAATATAAACACCGCCATGTGTAGGCCAACACGATGAATGAGTGATGGGGGACTGAGCATCCATAGAGAGGGCAAGGGATTAGGGGCTGGAAGGTGGGAAAATGGGCTAAGTGTTAAGCCTAGGGGGCTTAAGCCTTGGGAATAATATTTTATTATTATTCCAAAGAACATGTGCATTTTATGTTGTTTATCCTAAGTTTCTGGCAAGGGGAAAACGTGCAAAGTGGATGCATGTTGATGGAACGCATGCAGTTCCAAGGGTGACAAGTGTCAACCCTGGTGCATGCAAATAAACGACCAAGATGAGCCATGAGAGGGTTTCCTCCTCCATTCGACCCTCGACTGCCAAAAGGTGAACTGGTCTGACTCCTGCAGAGAAACCCTCATGCATCCTCTGAACCGAAAAGGCATGTATCTGTGTTTGTTCTGGGATAGACGATACATCCCCTGTCTGAACAGTTCGAACCTATGTTGACCCCTACGTGGATTGTTTGTCACGTGTCACCAGAGCGTGAGTCTATCTTGTGTTGGCGGATTGAGAAATAAGAAGTGACCTGCCATTGTTGAACCTGTTGAAAGCCCGTGTCTGTTTTCCCTGTGGGTTGTTGTGACCACGCAGTGTTGGACTGTGTGTGGCTTGTTGGCCAATTGTGAAACGCTCTCTCTCCAAGTGAGAGAGGTGATTGAGGTTGGAAGAACAGGTGGTTTGGCCTGTGAGCGACTCTCTCCAGGTGAGAGAGTGCGCAAAGGAAGGAGAGAACTCCTGGAAGGAACCTTGTAGCTGCCACAGAGCTCGAAGACTTCCGGTCTGATCTATTGCTATAACCTAAGGCAAGGGAGGTTAGCAGCCAAAGGACTGTCTAGGTGACATAGAAGGTGTATACTCCTGGGGTGGAACAGGCATGTGGGGAAGGAGAGTTTGTGGACAGTGAGCATGAATGGTTCCTGGGAGAGAATCCATTCCTTGTGACTATGTGTTTTCCCTGTAACCTCAGCCTAGCCTAGGATTCCTTGCCTTGGGATGGAGCTTAGTCCTCGCTCGGGGGTGACCCACTACTGAGATGACGAGCAGTGTGGTCTAAAGCTGGGAGGTT
>JASDQU010738361.1:26780-53613 GCA_032191745.1 Picea mariana | reverse complement strand
TGCATGCCTGTGATGCTTATATTTTATCATGTATTCTGTTGTGCAGATGAATTATGGTTAATGACATTCTTAAAATTATGATAGCAATAATTTATATGACTTACTCTGAGTTTAAATGTGTTTCATTTTCTTAAATGCATGTTGTTTTATAATCCAGAGTGGGTGTTATATTTCCACGAAGTTTGTTAACCGAAAAAGCAGTGCTACAGTTTGGTATCAGAGCGTTACAGTATGAAAGAGTGCTACAGTTTGGTATCAGAGCCAAGGTTTCGATGCTGAGCCTAGATGGGCCATTTGAGTGGTCTTTGGACCAAGGGTGTGAGGAGAAATTGTGTCTGGAGGACCAATTTTGGACCTTGGATTGCTCCAGAGTGTCAAGGAGTTACTTGACTGTGCTTACGAGCTCGGGAGGTATAGCAGTGTTGTCAAACCTCAGCGGGTGTGGTATATGGCCACAAGGAGAGAGAAATCCACACCAGCAGTGCTAGAGCCTTGGGATCTGTTCGGGAGGGAAGTAACGAACCCTCGTGACCGTCGGATCGAGAAAATGTGTGCAAGGTTTAAAAAAAAAACCCTTTGGAGTTGCACAGGAGTGTGGGAATCGCGATACATGAACTCCCGAAAACCTGAAAAATTGAGAAGATCTACGCTATAGATCTAGGAGGAAGGCTCGACCGTTAGATCTGGCAGAGTCACACTCGAGTTAGTCACGAAAACCTTTCGAATTTCGCAAAGTCGGGAGATGGGAAGTGAGGAAGGTGGACACCTCTAAAACCCGAAACCCAAAATCCCAAAATGATCTACACTGTAGATCGTAGGAAGGGAGTTGATCGTCTGATTCAGTGGAGGAATAAACCATCATTTCAGGATTTCGGCAAATGGAAGTTCGAGATGTGTGGATGCTCGAACTTCCGATGCCCGAAACCATGAAACACCGATAGGATATGCACCGTAGATCTGAGAAAGATCTGACCATTTGATTTTACTTGGAATGGACATGGACACTTGGATGTGTACCACGTGTCAGTGGGTCGAGAAGAAAAGTGAGAGTGGTGGGACCCGATGACATCATTAAAAGCGATGTGGACCCTCCTGAATGTGCCACATGCCACCGTGGTTGTGGGTGACAACTGTGCTATGTTGGCCCGGAGGGTAAAGTAAATCAGAATTTTAGAAGTTGGGGGTTGGAAAGGAAAGCAAGTCTAAAAGCCTCGTGGACAGAAACCCCGAAACCAAAAGTCCCAAAGTCCCAAAATCTCTGAAGACAGAAGAATCGTAGCGGATTTTAAGGATGACAGATGTGTTATGGGCCCGGAGAGTAAGCAAAATGAATTTTTGGAATTCAGAAATTGGAATGACAAAAGGTTGGGAGTCATTGCATCGTGAACTCCCGAGTACCGAAGATCCAAAAACCCGAATTCCTGAAGTCCCGAAAAGTACAGAGCCGAGCAGAGCTTAGAGAATTCATGAAATTGAAATATTTTCATAAATTGGATTGTTTATGAATGATGAAGGAATTGTCAAGAAATGAAGGCTTGACAAATTCTAGTCGTTTGTGCATTGTATTGCAAAAGGTTGACGAGTGCCAGAACTATTTTGAATTTCCACAAAGTGCAAAGAAATGGAAGAGACACATAATGCTTCCAATTCAGAAAACAAAGCTCAGAAGAGATAGCATAAAGCTTTTGTAAGTAGAGTGTGCATATCAAGCATAAGGAGTGCTTATAGAGGGAACTTGTTTTAAGTTCGAAAGATTCCAGGAGACGAGCGTAGAGGGTGTCAGATGGGCACCAGAAAGTCTTTTGAAAAACACAGAAGGGTCGAGTCCCTTTGAGACTGAGTCAGTTAAAAGCTCAGAGAGAAACAGTGCAAGTTCTCACGCTGAGCGCAAGTGTACAGCAAGGTGAAGTTAAAATTTCATTAACCAAAGCTTGGGAAGGAAAACACCATAGAATAATTCGAGATCCTTCAAGTTAGGAAGAAATTCAATTCCAGATGAATTGACGCCAAGATATTTGGAAAGAAGTCATTGAGAATTTCAACGAATGGTCGGAATTCTCTGTAGAGAACTCGCAAAATCGCGGGGACCGTAAGATAAACAGAAGTTAGAAGGTGGTTAGTGGATGGAGAAACTCGCCACCCTAGGATTCAGAGTAAACGTGGGTCGTTGATCGTGGTTGGTTTTGAATCGTTGGATCATTTCGTGAATTCGGGGATCATGAACTTGGCGCGCAGGCCAAATTCTTCGTCACTCCAAGTCCCAAATCGCGAAAGAGATTAACAAGGGTAGAATCGGACAGTGGAGCACTTCTAGGAAGAAGTGTCGAAAACCCGTGAGCCGTCGGATCCAGCCAACTGCGAGGAGTATAACGCTAAGAGTCATTCAGCACTCGAAAACTCAGGGGAGGTATTGAACCGTCGATCTCAAGGAAGATCGAACCATTGATTTCTTTCATCGGGAAATCGAAAAATCCAAAGTTCGGAAAACAGAGGAATTTTTTCTTGAAAATCCTGAAAAGTGAACTTCTGATTCGCGAGGAGAGATATAGACCATTGATTCATGTCGAGTGTCAGTCGTTGATCTGATGCAATTGAATTCTATGAAGACGGAAGTTGAAAAGGGAAGAGAATTGTTTTCTAATTCGTGAACCGCGAAGTCCGGATTCACGAAAAAGGATCCACGCTGGTGGATTACGAGGAGATTTGAGTCATTATATCTGACTCAAGTGGATTTCGGAAAACTAGAGATCGGAAGAAAAGAGGGGAAAATATTTTTCCAAACCCCGAAACGTGAATTGTTGATTCGCGAGGAATTGATTTGGACCGTCGAATCTGGAAAGTTGTGGACCTTGATATGAGGCAAATGGGGTTCAGGAGTTCGGACCTCCAGAGAAAGGAGGAGAGATAATCCTCGAAGTTCACAAAGGGTAAAGTCCCGTAGCGTTCAGAAGTTGGGGCCCCAGGTCATAGCTAGAGGTCACGCTGGTGGAAGTTAAAGGAAGAGCTAGCAGGCGCTAGACTCTTGTTTCTGATTTCTGGGATAGAGAGAGAGTCGAAGGTGACTCATATCGAAACACTTGGTACGTGAAATCCTGAAATGCCTTCTGGATAGGCACGTGGTCATAGCCAATGGCCATGTGGGAGAAACTTGTGCCACCGCTAGTTCTCGCAGGAGAGTTTTCACGCAAGGCCTGTGGTTTTGTTTTGTGGGGGTTCTAGTAGGGACCCGAAGAGCTGCTCCAGCTCAGAGAGTTGAAGACCCATCGACTAGGAGGTCAGTAGACCCCGCTGAGGTGGGGAAACTGCATCGAAAGTGCTCAGGGAAAGAATAATAATGCACAATGATTACAATGGAGAGCTCAAGAAGATTCAGGAATCCTAGATGAATTGAATGCTTGTGGGATCCGCAAGAAAAAGTGTTAAAGGGAGAAAGAAGTTGTTGCAATTTGTAGCAGCAAGTATGTTTTGGCTCATTGGGACATCCAGAGGAAATAATGCTTGCAAGTTGCAAGTGTTGTTGGTAATGTTGTTGCATAATGAAGGAAGCAACAGAGAGTTGAAGTGTTGGTTATAAGATTGGATAAAGAAGCATGAAAGCTTCTACTACTATCAGATATTCAGGTAGTATAATTTTTAATGGCAGTCATGCAGGTATGAGTTTTTATCACTCTTTTTGCATAATTGTTGAAAGGAAATTATGGTAAGAATTTCCTCAGCCAGAGCTATGTTATTAAATCACATGATTATATTATTTGAATGCATACCACCGGATGTGGTAAAGGTTGTAGGCCTGTGTTAATTCAAATCTTTTTAGCTTCTGAATGAACGCATCAACATAGTAGAATGTCATGTTAATTTGGTTATGGGGTAGTAACCAAAGAATTAAAAGATAAGAACTTGTTACAAGAATGAATACCAGAAACCTAGTCATGTATGAGACCAAGACATGGTTGGATATGGAAAGTTATAGATATGGAAAGATTATGAGCCACACCAGGTACTAGAAGCTTCCTACTTTTAAATAAACTTGGGCTGCAACCTTTTTTCTAACACTAATGAACATCGCAGAATTATATTCTTGTTGTAGTGTTGGGGTCGGAAAGGAAGGCATCCAATTAATTGGAAATATAATGGGAAGTGTATGGAGAATGTGGCAACACATTGGCCAAAATTCCAACCCATGGATGGTGAGATACATGACTGAGATAGAGAGAATTATGTAATTCAATGCAAGGTGCACTGAATAAGAATGCAT
This sequence comes from Picea mariana, assembly GCA_032191745.1. NCBI lineage: Eukaryota > Viridiplantae > Streptophyta > Pinopsida > Pinales > Pinaceae > Picea > Picea mariana. The sequence continues at coordinate 49,358 of JASDQU010738361.1, read as the reverse complement.
TGAGAATCGCACTCATGCATAATAAGTGATATAATTGCATACTAATTGCAATGGTTGAATATGTTTGGTAAGTACATGCATATATATCATTGCATGGAAATAATTATGTTGATGGCTGAAATGTTGCTAACCCCTGAAATTGAGAACATTTCAAGAACTGTTAAACACTGCAACAGGAAAGTTACAATCCAGGTAGTCACAAGATTGGAGACTACATAAAATTTTATGTTCATAAAATTGAAATAATGAACTTACTGTTGTTAACTGTGGACATGCATATGCATAGAATGGCGAGTCATTCTATTGGTCAAGTTGTTTGGTAATTGTGATTGAATTGCCAGGTGCATAAATACTAAGATTATTGCATAAGATGTTGTACATATTGAATTATGATGTACAGAAAATATCGACAATTTGTTGGCAGTATGCAAGATGAAGTCTTGCAGGAAAATTGTAGGCAGTTTTGTGCCTGTGGAAAAATCACAGGGATGACTGCATTCATAATGTGGCAAAAACCAAGATGAATCATGAAATAGGACGTCATGTTTTTGGAATAAAAGTTGAATTTCCTTTCGAATTAATTGGAATTCCTAAATGAAATCTTGTATGTTCTCCCATGATAACTGCATGTGGTTGATGCAGATGAGATGATGTTGATAAAAGTTAAAATGTTAGCTACAAAGAGTATCTTGGGAAGATATTGCTTGGAAACCTTTGAGGGAAGTTGGAACTCCTGGAGCCATGGTGCTCTAAGAATTTCAGTCTGGCCTGTTGCCAAGCCCAAGGAAGGGAGGTGTAGCAACGATGGACTGTGCTTGTGAAGGTGTATACTCCTGGGTGGGACAGGCATGTGGGGAATGAGAGATCGTTGGTTGGAGTATTGCTGAGGTTTGAATGGTTGGAGTGTTGTTGAGGTCTGGTACCTTGGCCTAGACCATGTGGATAAGGATTGTGTACCATGGCTATCTTGGGAAGCCATTTCTCGATGGAGTCATAGCTTTGCTCTGGGGTGGGAGGTCTCTCGATCAAAAGATAAGTACAATTTTCTATTTATTGTATGTCGTGTATGTTGTATATAGTTTTAATGTTATTGAATTTGTTTGTATATACATACATATACATTGCATATATGGTTGCATTACTGGATCCATGACTGTACCTAAGGTGTCTCATATTTCATTACTTAAGAAATATATATACCTTATGCTAATCATGTAATCGATTGGAATATGATTCAGGTGGAACCAGAAAGTGTCTTGCAAGTGCATCCTGTGCGCATATTGGACAGGAAAATAAAACATCTCCGGAATCGAGCTATTGAACTTGTAAGGGTCCACTGGACTTGGTACAGTCCTAAGGACATGACATGGGAGCATGAGGATGCTATACGGGCATAATACCCGCATATTTTTGAAGATTTTGGAAATCTTGTTGATGCTGTGTGAAAGTTGCACTGAGGACAGTGCATAAATAAGGGGAGGGGAATTGTAGTGTCCCCAAGGCCGAGACCTTTGTAATTCTAATGTATGAAATGAATTGTAAATATGTGTAATAGGGTGGTGAGCCAAGTTTGTATAAGCCGATGGGCTTATGTAATTATTAGGCCAAAGAGAGAGCCTAAGGGTTGTAGGCCACATACCTGATTTTGTACTTATATGTATGCAACACATTAATAGAATATAAACACTGTCGCGTGCAGGCCGACACGATGAATGAGTGATGGGGGACTGAGCATCCATAGAGAGGGAAAGGGATTAGGGGCTGGAAGGTGGGAAAAGGGGCTAAGTGTTAAGCCTAGGGGGCTTAAGCCTTGGGAATAATANTTATTCCAAAGAACATGTGCATTTTATGTTGTTTATCCTAAGTTCCTGGCAAGGGGAAAACGTGCAAAGCATATGCATGCTTATGGAATGCATGCAGTTCCAAGGGTGACAAGTGTCAACCCTGGTGCATGCAAATAAATGACCAAGATGAGCCGTGAGAGGGGTTCCTCCTCCATTCAACCCTCGACTGCCAAAAGGTGAACTGGTCTGACTCCTAGAGAGAAACCCTTGTGCATCCTCTGAACTGAAAAGGTGTGTATCTGTGTTTGTTCTGGGATAGACGGTACATCCCCTGTCTGAACAGTTCGAACCTATGTTGACCCCTGCATGGATTGTTTGTCACGCGTCCCCGACAACCAGAGCGTGAGTCTATCCTGTGTTGGCAGATTGAGAAATAAGAAGTGACCTGCCATTGTTGAACCTGTTGGAAATCCCGTGTCTGTTTTCCCCTTGGGTTTTTGTGACCATGCAGTGCTGGACTATGTGTGGCTTGTTGGCCAGTTGTGCAACGCTCTCTTTCCAGGTGAGAGAGGTGATTGAGGTTGGAAGAATAGGTGGTTTGGCCTATGAGCGACTCTCTCTAGGTGAGAGAGTGCGCAGAGGAAGGAGAGAACTCCTGGAAGGAACCTTGTAGCTGCCACAGAGCTCGGAGACTTCCGGTCTGATCTGTTGTTGTAACCCAAGGCAAGGGAGGTTAGCAACCGAAGGACTGTCTAGGTGACAAAGAAGGTGTATACTCCTGGGGTGGAACATGCATGTGGGGAAGGAGAGTCTGTGGACAGTGAGCATGAGTGGTTCCTGGGAGAGAATCCCTTCCTTGTGACTATGTGTTTTCCTTATAACCTCAGCCTAGCCTAGGATTCCTTGCCTTGGGATGGAGCTTAGTCCCATCTCGGGGTTGACCCGCTACTGAGCTGACGAGCAGTGTGGTCTAAGGCTGGGAGGTTCGTGGAAGGCATGCACCTAGTTGGTGGAATTACCTTAGTTTCAAGATAAGTATCAGCTTATGTTAAATGTTATATTTTGCATGCCTGTGATGCTTATATTTTATCATGTATTATGTTGTGCAGATGAATTATGGTTAATGCCATTTTTAAAATTATGATAGAAATAATTTATATGACTTACTCTGAGTTTAAATGTGTTTCATTTTCTTAAATGCATGTTGTTTTATAATCCAAAGTGGGTGTTATATTTCCGCGAAGTCTGTTAACCGAAAAAGCAGTGCTACAGTATGGTATCAGAGAGTTACAGTATGAAAGAGAGCTACAATGGTGGATTCAGAGGCCATGACATAGAGCAAGAAATATTGAGTATAATCAGGAGGTATCAATAAGGGCCTCGACATCAAGGCCTTATTCAAGGCATACAATGATCGTTGTTCTTGTTCGTCCCAAAAAAAGGTACACCTTTCTTCAACAAGCGCATAAAACCTTTCATGATCTCAGCATAATTGGAAATGAAACTATGCAAAAAAAAATCCTTCCCTTGCAAACATTGAAGTTGGCTAATGGTATGAGGAGGAAAATTGACAATAGCCTAGAACTTCAAGGGATCAACCAATATCCCATACATGGACACAATGAAGCCTAGAAATCTCCCAGACACAACACAAAATATGCATTTATGTTGATTCAAACGAATTTTATAGTATCAAAATCAGATAAAAATGGCCTGCAAGTGACGAGGGTGATCCTATTGGAGTACTGAGGGGGGCGGGGGGGGGTCAGTATGAGCACTTTTACCACTTTTAACCACAATATATAAAATTAAAATTTATCAACAATATATCATCAATGTATTATCTATGATTGCATTCAATATATCATGAGCATATAAATATAATCAACATCACATCAAATACACAGTACACCAAGATTTACATGGAAACCCAAATGGGAGAAAACCACATAATGCTTTCTTATAAATTGTCAAGAATACATTCATTGGAAGCACCAACTTCCCAATTCTCCAGCTACAACTGGAAGGAGGCTACAACCCCCTATTTACAGGCTCCAACCTGAAGGAAGCTACAACTCCTTAAATTTTTTGGCTCCAATCAAAAGGAGGCTACAACCCCCTAATTATTAGGATCCAACCTGAAGGAAGCTTGAACTCCGTGTGTTATCCAACACCAAATGGAATGAGGATACATCCCCCTTTCCTTTCCCCATCTTTCTACCCTTAAATATAAGTGTAGATCAACTGTCACTACTACAATCACTACCATTGTCACTGCCATTTCCACTGTCATTGTCACTTCCACTGTCACTATCATTGTCACTATCACATCAATCGGTAACCTTTCAACCTGTCACTGTCACCGATACTCAACCAGATCCTCTCACGTGGATCATATAACAAGGACACCTATCAACTAGATGTCCAACATCATCAACACATTCATTTACCAAGCATGTACCAAGATCACAAACATACCATCAAAATATATGTGTCTCAACCATGTACAAAACCATCAACCTGTACCATACCAAGCATCAATCGTGTACCACATCCTGTACCATACCAAGCATCAAATGTGTACCACAACATGTGCATCAACCATGTGCCAACACCTATACCACAACAAGTGCATCAACCATGTACCAACACCTATACCACAACAAATGCATCAATCATGCACTAACACATGTACCATGTACCTCAACCATAAACCATGTACATCAACACCATACCAAGTACCAATCATATACTATACCATGTATCAACCATGTACATCAACAATGTGTATCAAAACCGGTACCATACCATGTGTCAACCATGCACATCAACACTTGTACCATACAATGTGCCAACAAATTGTACCATGAAGTGTACCTCAACCAAATACCATCTCAATCATCCCATACACCATGTACCACAAGATATACCAAGCATGTACTATCAATGGTGTACCTCAACCATGTACCAATATCACCAAGTACCTCAAACATGTGATAACATCACCATACCAAACCAAATATCAAGATAGCCAATAGTGAACTTCTAACAATGTATCACATCATCATCAAGGTGTACCATATCACATACCATCACCACCATGCCTTAGGCATGTACCATGCCATAACCAAGCATAAGCAAGATTCACATAAGCATACTTGTAACCTATAGTTGACATGTTGTACTTTATTGACATGTAACTCTTCCATAGCCTTTGATAGCATGGTACCAACATTCTCCCCAATTCGGTCTTGTCCTCATGGGAAAAAGACTACCTACCATGCAAGGCCTCACATGACATGCCCTAGGAAACCCGCAAGGGTGTCTCGTGGGGCACCCTCAAGCTGACCCACAGGGACCTGCTCAATTATGGTTACAGAATAACCCTAGCATTATACAGCTCCGAAACTTTCACTCTTTATTTGCACTTTCTCCGCTACCTCGGACTCGACGTCAGATTCACCAATAGAACAAAATATTAGACCATAACATTCTCACAAGATAGATATTTAATGTAAGTGTGTGTACACTTATGAGAGACTCTTTGAGGTGTTTATATACTTTTTCTTAGTAACCTCTTTCCTTAATCTTAGGGATTATAGTACTTTCTTGTCACAACCACTTTACCCATTCATTAATTGACTTGTACCCAATTAGGGGCTTCTTGACCATTCTTTAGGGATTCCAACTTTGCAAGCCCATAACTCCTCAACCATGAGGAACCACGTGGCATATCACTTATCATTGAAAACGACATGAAGAGTATTATCAATCTCTGAGTGTCTTACCTGCATCTACACTGTCCTTCTTTTCCATATTCCTAAGCCAAATTTGGGTCCCATAACCACACCTCTAGGGCTTCATGTAGACTTCATCAAATGCACCCATCACATCTGCTGACATCAACCACTCTTGTTGACATCACTAACTCACCATCAATCTCAACCACATCCATAGGGCTTCTAGACTCCTCCAAGGGTTGAAATCAATATCCAAGGGTTGACATTAATGAAAACCAACTGTCCAAACCAATTTTCCAACAGATCCTCGTGACGCTATGAGCGAGTAGCCAAATCATCTAAGTAATCCTCTACGATTTGTTTGATGCATGGAAAGTGTATGACATGGCCCACTGAAAAGTGGCTCCAACATTTTAAATACCAAACGAAAATTTCCAATAATCATAAGTACCCCAAGGACAAATGGTGATGATCATCTAGTTTTATCTGGATTTGATTATAGTTGGAGAAACCATCCATGAATGATAATATTTCACTATCGGCACATTCATCGATCATCTGGTCAATGAATGGGTTTGGATAATTCTCCTTTGGAAAAGTCTTATTTAAATCCCTATAATCGACACAAACCATAATAATGCCATGTTTCTTAGTGATGGAAACAATGTCAAAAATCCATTTAGTCAAGGGAATCAGATAGATAAATTGTGTGTGAAGAAGCTTCTCTACCTCAGCCTTGATGGCAACAAATTTATTTGGGTTGAATGGATGAAGATTATGCCGGACCATCTTGGCTCCATCATACGTTTTGATCTCATGTTCAAAAATCTAGGGGTCAATGCCAGACATTTCTTCGTAGGAACAAGCAAAAACATTGTGTAATTCTTTGAATAGGGCCATGTATGTTTCAATTTCTTAGGGTGAAAATTCAGCATCTATCAGGATGTGTTCCATGACACATGGCTTCTGGGAAATATCAATGGGTATAGTTTTAAAAATGTTTTCCAAGTCCCATTCTGATAAAATGTCATGAATCATGATGGGAGACTGGGACCATTGCACATGGTCGATGGCAACAAGATTTTGAAAGTCATCTTCAAACCATTCCAAATCAGGGAGGAAAGATGCTTGATGGTGCCAATCCTCCCATGGCATATCAAGTGAATCCATTACCTCCATGATAGCTTCTTCAAATGGAAGTTCAAGTTCAAGGAATTCATTTGAAATAGGAAGAGGATGGATGGCCTAAGAGGGCTTGGTATACTAATCAGACTCCACATCCTGAGGGGAATTTGAATTAGATCCAATGGATGATGATTGGATTTTTTGGTAGGAAATCTCCACCGAGGTGAGCGGCATGGATGCTCCATATTTATCAACAACCTCAATATGAGGTACCACCCAAGGGTCAAAATACCTAAGGGATCCACTGATAAATGATGAAATCATGTTGATAGGAGATACATTAGCAGTGGGAGATGATGGGGGAAGGGGAAATATTCCCATCACTAAAGGATATTTGAACATCCCCGCACTGACATTAAAAAAATACTGCGTGGTATCACCGACAAAGGGTACATTTGACCCCACATTGGATCCAAGGTCTGGGGTACAGAATGCGAGTTAATCAACCGTAATGATTTTCCCTTGGTGAGGGAAATTTAGGACCCTAAAAACCTACAAGACAATTGCAGTCATCTTGTAGAACCAAGTACGCTCGAGTAATGGATTGTACTCAAGAGGAACATCGAGAACCTCTACATCAACAAAGACAGTATTACCACCTAACTTGATGGGTAAGGTGGTGATTACTCCATGGGTTTGGAACATGTGTCCATCGAATGCCTTCAACAATGTTTCATACATGTTGAACTTAGGAGAGCCAATGGCTTTCCAACAAGAAATAGACATGATGCAAGTCAAGGATCCTTCATCAATGGATGTTTGAAATATGGTTTTCCCATCGTTCACACTTTGATATTGAATGATACTTGATGGGAGATCCTATGAGTAACCTGGGATGAATCAAAGGTCATCAAGCTTGATTCCAAGGGATCAACCCCGCCTATAGCAAATAGTAAGGCTTTCCACTGTGTTGGGAAACTTTGGAGAACTTCAAGCACAAACATGGAACATGATGCTTGGGCTAAGTCTTCCACAATAATGTAGTTGTGGGCATCCCGTGTGTTTGTATTATGTTTCATATGTTGAAGAACACCCTTCAGGAGGCTTAGTGGTGCGTCAAAACATGGCTTCTCAATATGAAGAGGGGCACCAAGTTGGGAAGAATATGTTGCTTCTAGCGAAACATGAGAAGGCTCAAGAATGTCATAATTATTTATCTTCCTTTACAGGTTAACTATGTGGTCACACATATAGACAGAATCATTCGAGGAAAACCCCTCATGATGAAGGGTACCTGTCATGCCCCCTTGTGGAGGGGAAAGATTTGTGGCAACCATGTTTTAAGGTTGAGGGGGGAAAGTATGGGTTAATATAGCAGGCTGCTAGGGGGCCCATTGTTGTGCCAAAAATATATCGACCTCATCCTTCTGAGGACACTGGTGAGTAGGGTGGTCATCGCCCAAAATTGTGTAGGGAAAATGACTCTTCCTTTTCTCCTTAGTGCCTCCCTCCTGGCTTTTTTGGGTGGAGGCGGTCCCTTTATCAGTATTGGAATTTTTGTTTTTGTTCCTTTTCTTCTTTCCTCCAGGTTGTTAAGTATTTTTTGGTTGCATAGATTGCACCAAATTCACCTTGGAGATCTAAGAGGGGATTGCAGTAGTTTGAGAATTAGTTCCAGAAGATGACATGTATGACTTTATGGAAATTTGACCCATTTGATCAACTAACTGGTTCACATACGCATTGGAAACAAAACCAATTACACCATCAACATGGGGTCTTGGGTTTGGTTTCCTTGGATCATTCGATGACCTAGGATAATTTGGGATTATGTCATAAAGTGTGTCTGATTGAGAATAAATCAGATCTAAGTGTTGGGCACACAAAATGACCTACTCCTCAATGGCCACCTCGACAATACTACATCTATGGCAATGGGTGGTAAGAGGGACTTGCTGAACCACTCTTTAAGAAGATGATCTAGAATCTGAGTCTTAATCATCCTGTATCTTCATCTCCACTCATGTATATGATCATAAATGTGAGTGTCATTATTTTTACGCAGTGAATTCAAGATCTATGTTCTTATCTCATACCATATGGGAAATTGGTGATGTGTTAAGAATGTCATTGTCAGGTCACTGAAGCTCTTAAATGAACCTCCTTTTAGTTCCATGTGTCATTTGGTGGTGGTTCTGGTCAAGTATCTCTGGAAAAGACGCAACTTCACACTATCATCCATCAATGAGTTGGATAAGCACCATAAGTGATATGTCATAATGTGTATGGAGGGGTCCTCTCATGGATTTCCGTCGAATTTTGAAATATCTAATCATAGCTTGGAAGAAATTGTTGGCCATGATGGTTCATGGGAAATAGGGTCATTTTTTAACCATGACAAATCTAATAAATCTAACATTGAGAGGAAAGGAAACTAACATTGCGAGGAAAGGAAACGGTGCAAATGAATACTGGGAGGGAGGTGAAGTCTTTGCTGTCCAAGATGGACCTTGCGGCCCCCCTATGTTTGTAATACTATAGGGTTGGGAAGCTCTTGAAGAGTGATTTCCCACTAGGATGGTGGCACCTCCAGGAGCATGACTTCTCCCAAAACTAAAAATTCCCCTAGGGGTAAATGTGGACCCTCCAGGAAAAAAATTCATGAAGTTAGTCCCAGGGAATAAATCCCCAAGACCTGATGTGGTAACAAATGGAAATCCTCCCCAAGGTGAAAATTTCCCCCAAGTAAATGGTGTGCTAACCCATAGAAAGCTAAAACCTCATGATGCACTGCTGCCCCCAGCCTAGCTAGGGACAACCCCAAAACCACTAGACATATTCCACCTGAAAGGTGAAATAATTCTTGACGATATCGAGCCAATCATAGGGATGGTGGATAAGGAAGGAATTCCAGCCTTTATGTTGAAACCAAAGCTCGTCTCCCCACTGGAATAAGATCCAAAAGTAGGCATCAGGATAGACGGGATGGGTGTGGAAACACTGGGTAAACTAACGGATGGAGATGATGACACGACTGGAATCCCCCATATCGAGGAACTGAAATAGAATGGTATGGATGGTGTAGGTCTAATGGATCTAAGGGGTGGAAACGTAGACATCATTGGGAACTTCCCTAGGGGATTGACCCCTGTCCCACTTGAGGATAGGCGTGTAGCCTCAACTACACTATATGAAACACGTGTTCCTAGCATTGTGGGAGGATGACTGAAAAAATAAAAAGACTCACTAAATATTTCCTGCATTGGTACTTGTAGAAGCACATCTGGCTCAGTCAAAGGAGGATTAAAATTTTATGGAGGATGCTCGTCTACCACTTCTACTTTGACTAAACCAGTCTAATCGAACCAAAATTCAATCCCTTCAAATTCTTCATCAACTATCTCACGACACTTGATAGGTGGTTGTTCCTCTATAATGGGTTCAAGTCCTCGTATTCGACGAGACCAACGTAGTAGTTCAACCACGGTGAATATACTATGTTAAAATCTAAACAAATTTAAACCTAAGGCCGACTAAGACTCAGAATCAAAGAGAACACCCCTAATCAAATCTAGGTTAACAACAAGAAAACCAACTAGCTAAAGGGGCCTTCCGAAAACCAACCCTATGGGGGAGATGAATTCCCCACTAGGAAAGGTACGAGGAGCAATTATGATGATCTATGTGAAATAGCCATGATCGGTGCAAGTACCCTTTATTAAGGTAGGCACCCTCGAGGGGAACTGAGACTATGAAAGAACGTCTACACTAGTTACTACATGCATGTCCCACCTGCAATGACCTATGTAGCTCCCTAGGAAGGGTGACTAAGGCTACCACCTAACAATGAATGGTTGGGTGAATAGTCATAGGTTCGATCACACGTAAGTGAAGGGTAACAAATATCAAAGCTTCGAAGGCGTTAACCAACAAAACCCATGTATACGTAGCAATCGAAGCAGTATCACAAACACAAAAAAAAAAAGCAAAGAGGGTTAATATCCCTACTTTCCCTGATGCGACCTCGTACTTAAATCTTGTGTTAGAGGAAGCTCCTAACACACTGGTTGCAAGAATGGATTTTAATTCTCTTTAAAATGACTCTAGGTTTTGTTTTGTGGCCTTGGAGAGTTTACTCTCCAATCCTAATCCAAGGTCTTAAGCCTATCTAATGTTGGTTCATTATCAAAATAAATATATTTAATTAATTTTAGATTACGCTTTATTTTTAAGGTTGTTTCTTAAGTCCAAGGGTAGAAGATGAAACTTTAGTGATGTTTTGATTCTTGACCCAACCACGCAAATGCAAGAATGACAATGCAACTCATTCACTTCGATGAACTCTAGCTATGGGGGGAGAGATATTTTCTTATTTTTCTTTACAAATAACTCACAGAGACCAAGAAACCAACAATCATTTCATATCTAACACCAAACAATGTTCCTAATGCATTTTCTTCTCTAGTTCTTTAAAGGAAAATCTAGCATGAAACAAATATTTTTGTCCTTTTAATATTTTTCCAATTGAAATACATAACAAATATTCATGATATATGAAAGAAAATACAATGAAAATGGAAACCAACAATAAATAACAAGCAAGTGGGTTGTAAGAGATTGGAAATGAGGCAGGATCATCCCACTCCGATATCTCTACTTAGATCCCACCCAAAACTCACCTAGGAGGGTAGATCTAGTGATGAACGGTGATTGCAAAAGGATAACTAACACAACTGATGACAAGTACTACTAGATCACTTCATATCAGTTGGGTTCTCTACCCAATTTAACTAAAATTATCAGTCAACAATGGAACCTATCCAAGAAAATGAAGCAAACCACACACAAGCATTCAACAAACCAGTTGATAGCAAAGTATGAGACCAAAAAAACTCAAACAGAAATAGAGACGAGATCAGAACAGTCCATAGAAAAACCCTATTTCTCAGAGGAAATACCTAATGTCAAAGTTCTATGATTTTCTATGCAAATATGCAGTTTTTGCATATCCTTGCAGGGCATAGACCTATCAACAAGCGAGGATCCTCGTGGGACTACTATAGTGCAACAAGCAAGGACCTGAGAAATTTTTTGTTTTTAAGAAAGATGGACTTGTTCCATATCTTCTATATCTATGCCATATCTCTTATATCTACTAGATATAGGCTCTTAATCAATCAAAGAAATAATCACATGTAGACACAATCAAATAGAGGGAAGGATTGGCCAAGAGACTCAAACTAGAGAAGAATTCATCCCCGGTGGAGTCATCATTTTTGTTATGGGATTATTTCTCACAGTGATTTTGTTGAATATACAACAAAATCTCCTTGTGATTAGCCTAGGAATCCTAGATAGAAAGGGGGTTTTAGAATCATATGGTCTTCCTAGATCTATATAAAACAATTCATTTTATACTAAAGAAGAGTAGACCAACATACATTTTTGTTTGAAGGGCATTACTATATGTCCTGGTTTTTGCAGTCTTGGAACTGCAGCTCCAAGCTCCACAACTTGCTTCTTCCATACAAAAGACAAGTAACACCTTTCTACCTCTCTACTTGGGATTAGAATCCAAGATCTAATTTGGTTCTAATCAAATCTATAATAACATGAATCAGATATAAACATTTTTTCATCAATTACAAACATTTATAAGGGGGGAAACCAAATGATCTCTTGATAACATAAGATAAAGTACATCAAGCATACCTTAAATGTCGATGCATGATCCCTTGACCTCCTTGCTCCTTGCTACTCCCTTAGCTTCTTATTTAGGCTAGGCTCACCGACTTCTGGTTGTGATGAATGGAACAAGTACCTCTGCAATTGGACAACATAAAAATAATTCTCAATTCTTCCTCCCTCTTTCCCAAGTATTCCCTTTGTTATATAGATCTTTGGAGGAGGCTTTAGAGAGGCTTCTAGATATTCTAGAGACCACTAGAGACTCGAACGATGTGAGTTCCTAGGCCCTTGACACAAAGATTCTACTCATCTCTCACATATCACCTCATAAATCCCGAAATCTATAAGTTTTGTAATTCCTTTCTTGTTGAGCCACTAGTGACCAACAAGGGCCCTTGCTTGTTGTCTGCTACGTGTCCTGTGAGGGTCTTCAAAAAGGGGATAAACCTTAAGAAAAATATGTATTTTGGATTTTTTCCTCTTATGGATTCTTCTCTGGCCTATAGGGTGTAAATTAAGGCTATAACAAAAGGAAAAAAGGTAAAAGTAATATTTCTTTACGTGGAGGATAAATTTTGTAAGTATTCACATAAAAATGACTAACATGAAAAGGAGAAAAGGTAAAAGTAATATTCATTTACATGGAGGATAAGTTTTATAAGTGTTCAGGTAAAAGTGAATAACATGAAAAGGAAGATGGTAAATGTGTGAAAGTAAATAAATTATAAATATATATCTTTGTTGCCCCACCTTGCCAAATTTATGCAAAAATATACACCTCCGACCACTTGAAGTATGATAGATCTAAAAAAATAGATGGAACAAGAAGAAAAGGAATTCAATACTCTCAAAGATACAATAAAAAAAAAAATTGTGTTAATCTAAAAGATGAGAATAAAAAAAAGTAATGACACACTCAAACAAGAGATAACACAAACTCTTAAAAGTGAAATTATGGCATAATTCAAGATTGAAATGAAAAAGAACATAGACGTCATGAAGCAAGATCAGGATAAAAAAAACATGACCAGCTTGTAAATCTATTAAAAAATCAAGGTTATCGACATCCCAACAAGAAAGGGAGTACTTCAATCTCATCTAGGTCTTCATCACCGCCACCTCCATCACCTCCACCACTTTTTTATACAACATTGAAATCAAACCTCACCTTAAGGAATTTAACCCAGTTGAGGGAGAGAGGAGAGAAATTGTTCTCCACAGGAATATTCATACGAGCAACCCTGTAATCACAAAGTCATATGCCAATGATGAAATTACTGAAGAAGGAGAGGCTCATGAAGAAAAAGACGATGGAAATATCAATGGCAATTAATAAGATCTTTCAACACAAAAAACATGTGATCGTTAGTCTCTCCTAAACAAAACATAAATGAGAAAAAAAAATAAACGTTGATTATGATATGGGAGATAAAACATGGAGGGGCGCCTCCAACATAGATTGGCTCCTACCTATGCCTTCATATCAACACCCACTCAGCTTGCAACGACAATGAAATCTTCATTAAATCAAAAACAAATTCATTATATAAAAGAGCAAGAAAATGGTCTTTTGTTAGAAGTTAATTTTGAAAAGCAGACAATGTCAAAACAAAAACTACTATTGGGAGATACTAACGTCGTTGATATAAAATTATGGTTGATAGATTCATATGGAGAATAACGCAAAGGGAATATTCTTTATATTCATTCTCAAGTTTCAAGAATTTGAATTTTATAAAACCATGCTTTTTGAACGTTGGTCTTCGGATAAACGATCTCTTCAAATCGAGGTAACAAGTTTTCACAGTGTGGAAAAATGTATTAAGAGTATTAAGCTCGTGTCTTTTTCTGAAGGAAACAAAATCATTATTTTCTCCTCTATGATGAAGCCTTGGGTATTTTACCAGTTGCTTTAGAATTGTTGTTTCATGATTGCATTGAGGAATGTAGGCAATATTTGGATGTTGTACGTTGGAACTGTGAGCGAGAAAACAAACTTCTATCCTTGTTATCATCTCTGCAAATAAACACTTTGGTCAGTTTAGCTACCAGACTTGGTATAAATCCATGCAAGTCTCCATGCAAACTTGTAGAGTTGTTGGAGGAGTTTCTTCCACAATTGTTATCTGTGATTTTGAATGTGAATGAAAATCACTACGGTCTTGTTGATGCTTGAATCTGTCAGGACCGAAACATCAACCTCATGAGGACATTAGTCCCCCTTCGTGTTTAGAGAGGTTGTTCTCCTCTTTGGATAAAAGATTTATCTTTAAATAGCTTGGAGTAGGGAGAGTGCTTGACAACAAACCTCAAATTTTTATTGCTTGGATTTAAATGAAAATGGTTTTTCAATAACCCAATATGATATTTATGTGTAGCAAGAAGTTATTTACAAATAAAAGATTAAAGAGGAGCTTCAATATCAAAAAATAAAAATACTCAACACCACATATGTAATCCTCTATAGATACATTCATATCTCCTCACAAGGGAAAAGAGAGAATATTTATGATCATCTCAAATAATTTTAAAAGAGTATTGTAGTTAAAAGGTGTAATACCCCAAGGGTGAGCCCCGGTTGTTTTATGAATTGTAAACATGTTTTGTAGGTTGGTGAGTGGGGAAATTATAAGCTGGTAGGATTATGTGTTAGTAGGCCGAAGAGACTAGGTGTTAAAGGCCAGGACTTGTTTTGTACATGTAAATATTCATATTATTAATATAAAAACATTGTTGCATGTAGACCGACCACGAAGAAAGAGTGATGGGGGACTAAGCTCCACTAGGCTGGGTAAGGGAGAGGGGTCTAAGAGGTTGGAAAGAGGGGCTAAGCCTAAAGGCTTAAGTCCAAGAGAATAATAATTTTTTATTATTCCAAAATCTATGTAAAAGGATATGTTTTTATCCTAAGTTCCTGGGGAAGGACAGGGGACTTCCAAAGGGAAAGGAACATGCTTTATGAGAGACAGGTGTCGGCTCAGGCACATGTAGACTTAAGGGGGGGTGTAGGCACTCTCACACACCTGCTAACTCGCTCAGGCACTCATGCACGCACAAGGGGAAAGCTCGCTCACACAAGGGGGGGNCTAAGAGGTTGGAAAGAGGGGCTAAGCCTAAAGGCTTAAGTCCAAGAGAATAATAATTTTTTATTATTCCAAAAGCTATGTAAAAGGATATGTTGTTATCCTAAGTTCCTGGGGAAGGACAGGGGACTTCCAAAGGGAAAGGAACATGCTTTATGAGTGACAGGTGTCGGCTCAGGCACATGAAGACTTAAGGGGGGGGTGTAGGCACTCTCACACACCTGCTAACTCACTCAGGCACTCATGAATGCACAAGGGGAAAGCTCGCTCACACAAGGGGGGGTTCACGCTCAGAGTTTGGCTCATGCTTTCATCATTTTTGGCTATGATAGACTAGTTTTCCCGTCTCTCCTCATGAGTTCACTCACGTATTGAGCAAGCTCGCAGCCAGCCAAATTATGCCAATGTTGAAGCCGTGACCATTTTTCACCTCTTTAATTTACTGATTCATCCCTTTCCTTACCCGAATTAGCTATTGTGTCTGAAGAAGCAAGCTGTCAGGAATGTGAGGAACTCTCTCTCCAGGTGAGAGAGGTGGTTGTGGATTGAATAATTAGGTTGGCAGGCCTATGAGCAACTCTCTCTAGGTGAGAGAGTGTGCCAAGGAGGTGAGTTCTCCTGGAAGGAATCTTGTATCTACTACAGAGCTATGAGAATTAAGTTCCAACATGTTGTTGAATCCTAGTGTAAGGGAGGTGGAGAAGTCGATGGACTATGTGAAAGTGAAGGCATATACTCCTGGGGTGGGATAGGCATGTGGGGAATGAGAGTCTGTGAGTAGTGGGAGTAAGTGACTCCTGGGAGAGAATCCTTCTTCTTAAACTGTGTGACTTTCCTATTGACCTTGCCTACCCTAGGAATCCCTTGCCCGATGGAGTTTAGTCCCAGATCATGGGTGACCTACTGCTGAGAGGGATGAGAAATGCGGTCTAAGGCTAGGAGGTTTGTGGAATTTTTGCACGCAGTGGGTGGTTTTTACTCTAGTTAAAATATAAGTATCATTTACGTGCTTAATTATATATTTTATGCATGTATGTGATCCTTGAATGTTATCATGTATTATGTTGCATGTATGAATTACTGTTAATTCCATTTGAGTCTATATGGTAGTAGTAACTCTGTGTTATTTGATTTAAATTTGTTAAATATGCATGTTATATATATATGTTCGGAAAAAGGGGAGTCCTTCATGATCGTCAGATCTAGGGAAAGTGAAGGAAGGTTAACCTGAAAGCCTTACCGTTAGATCAAGCCAAGAGAAGAAGGTAAGACACGGGGGAAAAGTGGATCAGAACCGTTGGATCTACGCGCAAGTGGATGTGAGACGTAGATCTCACGACAAATCATAACTTCAGAATTCGGGAGAAGTGGCATGTGCTAGTGCACAAACTTCTGAAGCCCAAAGCTCCAATGCAAAAGAGCAGATGTAGACGTTGCAAGGGGTGACGTGGACTTTCCTAGTCATGCCATGTGCCATCACCTTAGTTGGTGACAATTGTACTATGTGGACCCAAAGGTAAAGAAGTTCGGAAATTCGAAATTCGAGAAACTGGAAGGAAGCAGGTGTAAAAAATTATGAAACCTGAAATTTCGAAGTAACGAGGCATGATGATGTCATCAGGAATGACATGGAAACATGGGATGTGTGCCATGTGTCGGTGGGTTTCGGAGCCACCAAATATTTAAATTTCACTGAGAAGGTGGCATGTGTCACCTATCTGAGTGGGACACATGTTTGTTCTAATGTTTCGCCACGTGAACCTCCTCTCGAGTATGGGTGGTGGGGGCCCTGATGGTCCTAGTGAATGTGCATCGCTGATTATGAAGTCTGGAGACTTGACACTCTGGAAGAATGTTACATAAGGAAATGTAAGGAATAGCTTTCAAAAGTTTCATAACGCCGAGGTGACGAGACGTAATAATGTCACCAAATGTGACATGGAATTGTTCTTAGATTAATGGTTCGGGGCGTTGGGGGTGTGCGGATGTGAAATCCTCCGAAGTCCTGAAGCTCCGAAGCATCGAAGTCCTGGAGCTTAGATGCCTGAAGTTCCACAATGGGTGTCAGCCACTGGATGTTGGGTAGTCGTGGATTGTTGATCCACCCTACTTCACGATTTCATTAATTTGGAACTTCGAGAGACTGTCGAGATGTGCCTTGAAAACTTCTGAAGTCGTAGGCTCGAGGTCTCGAGTAAGTGCCTATCAATCTAGCTCTTGGCCAAAGCCTGTGGTCACGTGGGTTGGGAGCTAAGAAAAAGGGGCTAGTGCCCGAAAAATTGTTGCATAACAAAGCAGAACTCATAAAGAAAAGATCTGTGGGGATTCTTGGTTGGTCGAGAATCATAGAGAATGAAATATGAAAGTTTCTTTAATCAGATTGGTTTATGAATACTGTGGAATTTGTTAAGGACTGTTGGTATGAAAAAATTTCAGTTGACTGCACATTGTGTTTGCAGAGTTAACAATTGTCATAACTGAACTGAATTGTCACAGAGTACAGAGAATGGAGGAGGCACATAATGCTTCCAGTTCAAAGAATGAAGCAAGAGGAATGGATTTCCATTTGGGATTTGAACGATCGAACTCCAGTGGGCATGGAGAAGAGATATATAAGGAAGGAAACATGATGAAAATCATTGAAAGATTGCAGAAATATGTCTAGACTCACTGAGAAGATAACATAAAGATTATGAAAGCCAAGGATCAATAGGGAGAATTCATCATAAAGTTGATGTAGAGACTGGAAAGGATAGAAAGGAAATTGGATAGGGAGAGTGACTCCAGTAAATCAGGAAGTCACAAGTCCCATGATTAGAAGAGGAAATCAAGGAGTATTGGTAGACACCATCATCACTCCCAAGGTCACTCCAAGAGGAGGGCACACAATATCTCAATCCCATCTCCTACAAGGAAGCATAGGAGATCTGGAGTGGATGAACTGAAGGGAGAAATGAACAATATTAAGCCTCGTACATTTTATGGAGAGCACAAAAAGGAGGAATATGTTGAGACATGGCTTCTTGGCATGAGGAAATATTTCAATTACAAAATTATTCCTCTCATGCAGAAGGAAGAATTGCAATGTATCAACTGAAAGGAAAGGCATCCATGTGGTGGGATCAACTTGTGCAGGTGTAGCACATTAAAGAGAAAAATGTTACTTGGAACGAATTCAAGAAGTATTTCAAAAAGAAATACTTTACTAAGACATACTATGACAAAAAGATGAAAGAGTTCTTTGAACTCAAGATGGGTAGCATGTCCATTGATGAATATGAATGAATGTTTTTGGAATTGTTGAAGTATGTTCCTTTCATCAAGGATGAGACTGTCAAAATTCAAAGGTATCTGAGTGGAATTCCATATTCCATTGGTGAAAAGATCCAGTATGATGATCCTAAAACTATGGAAGAAACTATAAGGATACCAAAATGCTTATATGAGCAGCAAGGAGAAAAGCCTACTTTATGAAAGTCTTGGGAAGACAAGAAGAAATTCAAGATGGATCAGAGGAAGAAGGGAACTAATCCATCCTTTTTCAGAAAAAATCCTCAAGGACACCCATCTTTTAGAGAGCCAAGGAAGGCTGAAATAGGTGGGCAAATGCCAAGACAGCCACCTATGGAATGTTGGGGTTGTAGAGGAAATCATAGGTACAGAGATTTCCCCCATAGAAATGACAAAGTGAGAGTTTTCCACAATGTTCAGCAGGTAGAAATAGTGGAGGACATGGGCAGAAGTGTACCAAGGATCTATGCAACCCTGGACAACAAGCAAGCAAAATATCAGTTACATATGATTGAAGTGGAAGGTATGATCAACAACCAAACCATGACTATTTTAATTGATTCAGGATCTAGTCATAGTTATATAGATCCTAGAATGGTGAAAAGTTTGCATTTTCCAAGAAGCAAGCATGGTAAATATTGGTTAGTGCATTTGGATACAAGAGCCAAGAGAAAGGTTGTTGAGTTGGTTAAGTCATGTCTAGTGGACATGAATGGACTGAGCACAAGGGATGAATTGAACATTTTACCTTTAGGTTGCTATGACTGTCTAATTAGGATGGATTGGTTGGAGAAACACCATAACATATTAGATTGTTGTAACAAGGCATTCGCTTGCCTAGATGAGGAAGGAAATCGAAGAACTGTCCAAGGAATTCCCAGAGTAGTTGTTATCAGAGAAATATCGGCAATGCAGCTAAAGAAATGCTACAGGAAAGGTTGCCAAATATTTGCAGCTCATATGGAAGAGGCACCTAAGGATAAGGTATCAACTATTGAATACCATACAGTATTAAAGGATTTTGAAGATGTATTCCAGGAGGTACCTGGACTACCCCCGAAGAGAGATATTGATTTCTCTATAAACCTGATGCCTGGAGCAGCTCCAATGTCAAAAAATCCTTACAGAATGAGTACACCAGAGCCGAAAGAACTGCAATTGCAACTTGAAGAACTTCTGAAGAAGGGGTATATATGCCCAAGTGTGTCACCTTGGGGTGCCCCGGTCTTGTTCATGAAAAAGAAATATGGGACATTGATATTGTGCATCGATTTCAAGCAGTTGAACAAAGTGACTATTAAGAACAAGTATCCTTTACCAAGGATCGATGATCTCTTTGATTAGTTGAAGGATGCCAAGATATTTTCAAAAATATATCTCAGGTCAGGGTACCACCAGGTAAGGATAAAGGATGAAGAAATCAACAAGACCGCCTTTAGAACAAGGTATGGTCATTATGAATTCACAGTGGTACCATTTGGATTATCAAATGCACCCTTTTTTTTTCATGTGCCTAATGAATGGTGTATTCAGGGAATATCTAGACAAGTTTGTCATAGTCTTTTTGGATGACATCCTGGTGTATTCCAAGTCGGAGGAAGAGCATGAACATCATTTGAGGATGGTGTTGCAAGTGTTAAGAGAGAACCAAATGTATGCCAAATTGAGCAAGTGACCATTTTATCAAAAGCAGATCCATTACTTGGGACATATCATTACAAAGGATGGGATAGTCGTGGATCCTGAGAAGATAGAATCCATCAAAGAATGGTCAGCACCAAAGAATGTGACAAAAGTTAGATCCTTTATGGGTCTAGCTGGCTATTACAAAATAATCATTGCAGGTTTCTCAAGGATATCTCACCCCATAACTTCCTTGAAAAGGAAGGAGAAGAAATTTCAATGGACAGAAGAATGTGAGAGAAGCTTCCAGCAATTGAAGCAGTTGTTAACCAGTGCTCCAATCTTGAGGATTGCAGATCCAAATGAATATTGTGTAGAGTGTACAGATGCATGCAAAGAAGGTCTGGGAGGAGTCCTCGGTCAGAATGGATTTTTAATATCTTATGAATCCAGAAAGCTGAAGGATCATGAAAAGAACTACGCCACTCATGATTTGGAGTTGGCAGCCATAGTGCACGCGCTAAAGAAATGGATACATTACCTCATGGGAAGGAGGTTTGAACTTAGGATAGACCATCATAGTCTGAAGTATCTATTTGACCAACCAACTCTGAATTCTAGGCAGAGTAGCTGGTTGGAATTCCTTTGTGAGTATGATTTTGATATCAAGCATATCAAAGGAAAGGAGAACAAAGTGGCTGATGCACTCAGCAGAAGAGTGCATGAACTACATGCTTCAGCCATTAGCATGTATCAAACTGATATTAAAGGCATAATTTCAGAAGCTGCAAATGCAGATTTGCAGTACCTGGAAATGGTAGCAAAGTTATAGCACGGTAAGATGCTACAGAGAGTGGAAGATTATAAGTTGGATGTTGACCGAACACTCCTGTACAAAAATAGAATTTATGAACCTAATTCTCAGGAATTAAGAATTATGATCTTGAAGGAATTGCATAATGTGCCTTATGCTGGGCACCCTGGATATCAGAAAACAGTGGCAGCAGTCAAGAGCCATTGCTTTTGGCCAGGTATGAAGAAGGAAATTACAAAATACATCACTCGATGTATGGAGTGTCAGAAGGTCAAGGCTAAGCATAGGCACCCAGTAGGGATGCTACAACGATTTCCCATTCCTGAGTGGTAGTGGAAAGTGGTGACAATGGATTTCATCACAGGATTGCCCAGAACCGGCAAGAAACATGATTCCATCATGGTGGTGGTAGATAAGCTTATGAAAGATGCCCATTTTATTCCATTGAACACCACTCACAAGGCAGCTAATGGTGTCGATATCTATATGAGGGAAGTAGCATGATTGCACGGTATTCCCAAGACAATTCTGTCTGATAGAGACCTGAAGTTTACCTCAAATTTCTAGAAGGGGTTATTCAAAGGGTTCGGAACGAATCTGAACTTCAACACTGCTTATCATCCTAAGTCTGATGGGAAGACAGAGAGGGTGAACCAAGTGATAGAAGATATGCTAAGGATGTATGTGATGGACAAACCATCTAAATGGAAAGACTACCTACACTTGGTAGAATTTGCCTACAGCAATGGGTATCAAGCATCATTGAAGATGATTCTGTTTGAAGAAATTTATGGAAAAAAGTGCAACACCCCAATAACTTGGGACAGCCCAACTGATAGAGCAATATTTGGGCCAGAGATGCTCAAAGAAATGGAAGAGAAAATGTTGAAGATTAAGGAGAATTTGAAGGTTGCCCAAGACATGCATAAAAGTTATGTTGATAAGAACATAACCCACAGGGAATTTAAAGTGGGTGATCATGTTTTCTTGAAAGTGAAAGCCAACATAAGTTCTCTAAAGCTAGGAAACTGCTCCAAGTTGGAAGCCAGATATTGTGGGACATTTGAAATCCTGGAAATTATTGGACTAGTTGCATATATGCTTGCATTGCCCGCATCCATGACTGTACATAATGTGTTTCATGTTTCATTTCTTAAGAAATATATACATGATGCTAATCATGTTATTGATTGGAATGTGATTCAGGTGGAGCAAGAAGGCATCTTGAAAGTGCATCAGGTGCGCATATTGGATCAGAAGAGAAAACAACTCCAAAATTGAGCCATAGGGCTTGTAAAGGTCTAATGGACCTGGTACGGTCCTGAGGATGTGACATGGGAGCATGAGGATGCTATGCGGGGAGAATACCCACATCTTTTTAAAGATTTTGAAAAATCTTGCTCATGTTGTGTAAATAAGTTGCACTGAGG
>JASDQU010738360.1:122039-158443 GCA_032191745.1 Picea mariana | reverse complement strand
TTTCAGCACTGTTTTTCAGCGTCTGTGTTTGCATTTGTGTTGCAGCATGTTTCAGCATCTGTTCTTTATAAACAATCGATTGCCATCAATGACAACCTTGATTATCTGCGCCTTGATCATCTGCGTCATCTCTGTTGTAGCCATATTTCCAACACTTAGTGTCAGTCAAGTCTATAACCAAGGATATGTTTTTGTTTTTACTTCTAAAGATTGTAGAATAAAATCTATGAATTCGGGAAAACTGATTGCAAAAGACATAAAAATAGAAAACAATGTCTATGTTTTAAAAGAATAAAAAGAAGAATGTCACTTAAGCAGGTATGATTAAAGTTGGCTATGGCATAAGAGACTTGGACACCTAAATTTTGATCATATAATCAAACTTAGAACCAGTGGGGTGGTAAAATATCTTCCAAATATATCAAATCCATATGTTTCTGTTTGTAAACCTTGCCAAATAGGAAAGCTTACTCGAACACAGTTTAAATCTAAGAAATTTCCTTCTACAGAAAAACCTCTTCAGTTAGTACATATGGATTTATGTGGACCATCAAGGAAGGAAGGGACATGAAAAGAAAACTATTTCATGTTGATTATTGATGATTATTCTAGACTAACATGGGTTTCCTTTCTGAAGGAAAAGTCTGAAGCATTCGAAAAATTCAAAGTGTTTAAGGCTTTGACTGAGAATCAAACAGGAAAAAGATTAAAGGCAGTAAGGTCTAATAGAGGAGGAGATTTTAGTTCATGTAATTTCAAAGAATTTTGTGATAAACATGGGATCAAAAGAGAGTATATTATTCCAAGGACTCCACAACCAAATGGAGTAGTTGAGAGGCATAATAGATCAGTTCAACAGATGGCAAGATCAATGATGAATGAAAGGAATATTGCTCAAACATATTGGGTGGAAGCAATTCATACAACTATACATATTCTTAACAAATCTCATCTTAGGCCACATAGTGACAAGACTCCTTATGAACTATGGTTTGGAAGACCTGCTTCAATAAAACATTTTAAAGTCTTTGGGAGTAAGTGTTATATCAAGAATAATGATGAAAATATCGGTAAATATGATGGCAGGGATGATGAAGGTATATTCTTAGAGTATGCTACAAACAATAAATGATACAGATGTTATAATAAGAGGTTGCATAAACTGGTTGATTGTATTGACATAAAAGTTGATGAAAAAATACCGGTACAAGATGTAAGTAGTGTTGAAGCAACCACAAAAGATATAGTTGAAGTTGAAGATAAACAGGTCCAAGAATTAGAAAGAGAAGACTCTGATTCAGAGGAAGATACAAATACTTAAGCAGACTCAAATAAACAAAACCACCTCTCAGAATTGTTAGAAAGAATCATCCCGAATATCGGATAATTGGAGATATGAATAAAGGAGTTCATACAAGAAGGAAATCGATTAAAGACTCAGAACAATCTCAGATTGCTTTCCTATATATGATTGAACCTAAACATTTTGATGAAACAAGAAAGAATGACGATTGGATTAGAGATATGAATGAAGAGCTTGATCAGATTGAGAAGAACAACACTTAGGAGCTTGTTCCTAGACCCGAAGATAAGAATGTAATAGGCTCCAAATGGGTATTCAAGAATAAAATGAATGAAAAAGAAAAAATTGTTAGGAATAAATCCATATTGGTCTGTAAAGGGTATGCACAAGTTGAAGGACATGATTTTGATGAAACCTTTGCACCAATGGCAAGATTGGAATCCATCAAGATGTTTCTTGTATATTCATGTCATAAGCACTTTAAAGTATATCAGATGGATGTTAAGTCAACATTTCTCAATGGAGATCTAGAAGAAGAAGTATATATGGAGAAACCTAAAGGATTTTTACTGACAGATAATTCTGACTATGTCTGCAAGATGAAGAAGGATTTATATGGACTAAAACAAGCACAACGAGCTTGGTATTATAGATTGGATAAATTTTTACAAGACAAAGGGTTCAAGAAAGGTACTGTTGACAACAATCTATATATTAAGTATGAAGGTGATGATCTATTAGTTGTTTTGGTTTATATAGATGAAACTATTTTTGGTTGTACTAATGACTCTTTTGTTCAGTAGTTTTCTAATTCTATGTAAACAGAGTTTGAGATGTCAATGATAGGAGAACTGTCATATTTTCTTGGTTTACAAGTAAATTAGAGTTCTGCAGGAATATTTATCTCTCAAGAAAAATATTTGAAAGAGATGTTGAAAAAGTTCCAGATGGAAGATTCCTCTCCTATTAGTACACCTATGGTGGTTGGTTGCAAGCTCAGTAAAGATGATATTTCACCTGATGTTGATCAAAGAACATATCGATCAATGATAGGTAGTATTCTTTACATCAAAACATCTCGTCCTGATATAATGCAAGTTGTTGGAATGGTAGGTTGTTATCAGTCCGATCCTAAACAAATTCATTTAGCAGCTGTCAAGAGGATATTCAAATATTTGAAGGGAACAATGACTTATGGTCTATGGTATCCTAGAAATGATAATTTTCAGTTAACTTCTTATTCATATGTTGATTGGGAAAATTGTGTGGATGAGAGAAAGAGCACCAGTGGAGGTGCATTCTTCCTGGGTGACTCGTTAATAGCATGGCTTAGTAAGAAGTAGGGATCTATTTCCTTATCAACTATAGAGGCAGAGTACATTGCTGTTGCTACTTGTTGCACTCGAATTTTATGGATGATATACACTCTTGCAGATTTGAGGGTAACTTACACTGATCCCATCCCACTTCACTGTGATAACACCAGTGCCATTAGTGTCTCCAAGAATCCTGTACTTCATTCAAAGACTAAGCATATACCAATAAAATACCATTTTCTCAGAGAACAAGTTACAAACAGAGTTGTTCAGTTGAATTGCATTCCTTTCACAGAACATATAGCTGATATCTTTACTAAACCATTAACAGTGACACCATTTGAATATCTTCGTCAGAAGTTGGGGGTCATATCTTCTTTTGTCTAATCCGTTGACCTTGTCAGGGGGAGTACTTATTGAATACCTGTTGTATTTTTGGTAAGTATTGTAACATCTCAGGGGGAGCATATTTTCTTTGAAATTGATGTCAAAGGGGGAGAAAAGTTGTGGTTAGTTGTGGTTAGTTGTCTGGATGCAATAGAAAATCAGTGCAAGTGTAACCTTTCAGGGTTTCCATCAATGCCAAAGGGGGAGATTGTTGGCATATGTTTCAGGAAAAGAATGTGCTTGTCATTGATGGAAAGAACAACAATGATGACACTCAGAAGATTGATGGCAAGAACAACAACGAGGAGAACAACAACGAGGAAACTCAAAAGAGCACAGAGGAGGAGATTAAACCTCAGCTGTCAGATCAGAGCACGAAGGACTAGCAATCGTTGGATCCAATATAACTGTGAAGATGATAATGGCCAAGATCCATCCTCCAACTCGCGATATGCATAGTCGCAAAATAATCTAGGTCATTGGATCCAGAGGACATGTGGCGAGAGATCAACATTTCGCTGACTGGAGAGTCAAAGAAAGAAGGTGTTATAACCTTTGAAGTCGCAAAATGTGAAATTACGATAAGATCTGAACCGTTAGATCACACAGGGTTGTGGACCATTGATATAGAGTATTTCAGATATTGGGAGTTAGAAGAGTCAGGGTTGGATCACGTTCAAACATCCAAAACGCAAAATAGTGATAATACCTGGACCATTAGATCACAGAGGGCTATGGACCGTTGATCTTATATGAAGTCTGAGTTCATGAAGAGGATATCTTGACCATTGGATCAAGGAATAATCTGGGCTGTCAGATCAGAGAAGAACATGTGACACGAGAGGAGATCCATGTCAGCAAGGATAGTTGCAGACCACGTCAGCAAGGACCACGTTAGACATGAACTCGTGAAATCCCAAAATGCAGAAGGTAATCACGACCATTGAGTCATGGGAAATATCAAACCGTTGATCTGAGATGATTGAAGCTAAGAGTTAGGGAATCGGAAGAAGGGAGGTGCTCTAACCTCTGACATTGCGAGTTGAAAAGTTGCGAAACACTCAAATGTTTGGCATGTGGTCATAGCCAAGGTCACATCATCGTTGGATTAAGGGAGGATCTATCACGTTGCTAGGATCCACATCGGAGATGCAAAATCACGAAATGCCTCTTTTTGAATAGGGTTGTGGTCACAGCCAGTGGTTACATTAGCGGAAGAGAAGGGAAGGAGCTAGTGTTTCTAGGCTCCATTTTAGAGTTTCGCGAGTTGGGAAAATCGAGGTGACTCATAGTCGATCACTTGAAACGCGAAATCACAAAACGAGTTTTGTCTGGCGTATGGTCACAACGAGTGGGCATGTGGGGAGAAACACGCCTTGTGCTAGTTTGAGTAGGTAAAGTTCATGAGGAACATATTTGAAAGGTCATCAAGTCTCTGCAGATTTAATCCAACGATGTTGATTAATCGACATTTTGAGTGAAGGGTGATTGTTGCACTTCACAGACTATTGATCAGTTACAATTCAGTTAGCAGAACTAAATCATAGTTCTTGGGTTTTTTGGTGATTCGGTAGCTTGTGCATTTCTTTGGAGATTCGAAGTGTAACTAAATAGAAGGATTGTATAAAATAAATATGCCATGACTGAGTTAGCTTGGTTGTTCTCAATGGAAAAATGAGTTGAACTGGGAGAAAGGAAAATCACAGTATGCACAGTGTGAGATCAAACTCAGAAATGAGAAACAAAAGCTGAACATAATAGAAAAGGTGAAGAGATAAGAATGTACACATACCAAAGAGAATGAGAGGAACAGAGAAAGAACAGATAGAAAGAGACAACAAGTCAAGACAAGTATGAAAAGAACAAAAGAATAGTGAAGCAGAGAAGAATTGCATAACATAGAAGAAGTGGTAAGAATTGATATATCTGTATTGTTGGTTATTCAATCACTTATTTATAATCAGGGAGGTAGGGAGGTGCTATGGAGGATTGTATTCCTCTTTTATTCAAGTTGGTGCTTGAATACTGGAAGTTGTAGCTTTTATCTAGTTGTGGCTAGAAAACAGGGTGTCAGGGTGGTGCTAGGGAAAAAACAGAGTTTTCGATATGCAAGGTGGTGCATGTATAAGTGGAAGTAGGTGCTTCCATCCAATTGGTGTTGGAACACTCAAGGAATTGGTGCTTCCTTCTAGTGGGTGATAGAGAAACCAGAGAGTTGGTGCTCTAAGCAAGTTGCATCTTGTAAAACATAGGTGGTAGCCTCATTTTGAGTTGGTGCTCAAAGATAGATTATGTAGAGAACATAAAAGACCGCCTATCATTCAAATAAGAATAGGTTTTCTCCCTTTATGGGTTTCCTCATGAAAATATGTCTCTGTGTATATCATATGTGTGATTGATGTTTATGATTTATGTTGTTCATATATTGTATAATCTTGATGGCCACTTGGAGAAGATTGAAAAAATGTTTTAATAGACATAATATTGTTTAAGCACAGTAACAACTGATTCACCCCCCTTCTTAATTGTCTTAGTAATTTCAACATATCCTTTGCAAACTAATCTGGATTTGTTCTTTATAATCTCCCCATTTTCATTTAGTTTGTTCTTGAAGATCCACTTGGTTCCTACCACATTCTTGTTCTTGGGTCTTGTAACTAGTTCCCAAGTCTAGTTCTTCTCTATTTGGTCTAGTTATACATTCATTTCCTGTATCCAATCTTTACTTTTGCTGGATTATTTAAATGACTTAGGTTCTATCAGGGATAACATTGCTTGTTCTGAGTCAGTTGTTTCCACTCCTGCATTTTTATCTCCAATAATTTGACTTTCAGGAAGATTCTTTTGAACTTTTTTTGATGGAGATTTTGGAAAGGTAATTTATTCATTGTCTTCTTCATCAGTATATGGTTCATTTTCATGTGTTTCATTATCATCATCTTCTTGATGAGATTCTACATCATCATCTTCTTGCTGAGATTGTTTATCAATTTTTGATATGTCTTTGGATATAATCTTCTTTAGTTTTAGATCATCTATCTTTACATTGGCACTTTCCACTATATTTAGTAGTCTAATATTATAACATATGTATTCTTTCTTTTTAGGTGAATACCCTAAAAATATCCCTTCATTAGATATTGGATCAACCTTTCCTAAATTATGTTCATCATTCTTAATGTAACATTTACTTCCAAAATTTAAAAAGTTTTTTACAGATATTGGCCTCACAAACCATAGTTCATAAGGAGTTTTGTCATGGTTGGGTCCCAACTAAGCTTGATTAAGTATGTGGACTTCTGTGTAGATTGCATATTTCCATAATTTGTCTGGAAGCTTGGATTCATTTAGCATGGTTCTTGCATCTTCTTGAATTATTCTGTTTTTCCTTTATACTACTCCATTCCGTTGAGGAGTCCTAGGAGATAAAAACTGTCTTTTGATACTATGATTTTCATAGAATTGAATGAACTCTTTAGAAGTAAATTCTCCTCCATTGTCTAATCTCAGAAATTTAATTTTGATATCTATTTCATTCTCTACAAGGGCTTTGTATGTTTTAAAATTCTCAAAGGCTTGTGATTTTTCTTTTAGAAAGTATACCCAAGTTAATCTAGCGTAATCATCAATGATCAACATAAAACAATTTTCACCATAAGTACTTTTAGTTCTGGTAGGTCCATATATATCTATGTGAATAAGTTCTAATGGTTTTGCTGGGGAATGCTCTTTTGTTTTGAACCTAACTCTTGCTTCCTTCCCTATTTGACAATGTTTACAAATATAATATGAAGGCTTAATAACTTTTAGTATATCCCTTACCACCTCCTTCTCATTGGATTTGATCAAGTTGTCAAAGCTTAAATGTCCCAACCTTATATTCCATAGTCATTTTTCTCCTTCATCTATATTAACTATGTATACATTGCTAGATGGTCTTGGTGCAACTGTTACTAGCTTTCAAGTGTCCTTTTTCTGATCTCACATTTTTTAGAGTCAAAGGTGAGTGTGTGACCCTAATCACATGTCTAAATTACACTTAGGATATTAGGTTTGTGACTTTCAACCAGAAGTACATCTTATTCTTTTGTTTTTTTATTTCCTAAAATGGAAACACCTTTTCCCAGTATTTTGGCTGACATATTATCCCCAAAGGTTACTTTTCCTTTTCTTTTCTTGTTTAACTGGAGAAATTTTCTTTGATCTCCAGTCATGTGTTTGGAACATCCACTGTCTATATACCACTAACATCTTTGGTTTCTCGCATATAGGGATACATTGCACTCTGTTTGCTTTTTCTTCCATACTTTTTGATTATTGGGAATATTTATATTTTTGTCATATTTTGCCAATATACATTCACTAGATTTATGACCATAGTTGTTGCATTTGTAACATTC
The DNA here is from genome assembly GCA_032191745.1 of Picea mariana. Classification (NCBI taxonomy): domain Eukaryota; kingdom Viridiplantae; phylum Streptophyta; class Pinopsida; order Pinales; family Pinaceae; genus Picea; species Picea mariana. The sequence goes on along the minus strand of JASDQU010738360.1, from coordinate 151,037 downwards.
AACATTGTAGTCTTGTAAGGGAGAGAATGAGTTATAATTTCTTCTTTCTGCATTATCCTTATTATTTTCATATCTTTGAACATTTCTTGGATTGTACTTTATATAATCTCTACAATGTATTTCTTTATGTCCAAAATTTTTGCAAGAATAACAATAACCAAGGAAGATATATTGATTTCTATTAGAGGGATTCCTTTTGATGATTATGTTCTTCTCGTCATATTTTTCTTTATTAGGAAGTGCAGATTTTTGTTTATTTGGGATAGTTTTCAATGGTATGGTTCTTGTCTTCTTTTCTTTTCTTCTTATGGGGTTCTTAAAAATATTTGCATATCTGATTTTGCCATTTTCTTGTTCTGTAGAGGGATCATATCCTAGTCCTGTCTTATCATTTGATGATCTCTAACTGCTAAGAATGTTATTCAATATTTTTGAGTTTTTTTCAAACTTAGACTGAATATCTTCTTTTTCTAGTTTCCCTTTTAGTTGAACTATTTCATCCTCTAATATCTTGCATATTTGTTGTTTTTCATTGAGTTATTTATTTAATATTTCTTCTTTTCTTTTGGTTTCTTGGAGTTTAGTTTTTAACTTAATAATCAATTGTTTTGATTCAATAATGGTTTTGGAAACTTCCTTTTCTCTTGATTTAGTTGCTTCTTCAATCTCTAGAAGTTGTTCCCTTAGTAACTTGTTTTGCTTTTTAGATTCTCTTAGTTATTCAATTGCACGAATAATTCTTCCTCTAGGGTCACTTCTTCTTGATATTCTGAATGATTATAATATTGAGTTTTTATTCCCGTAAATAGAAGCTCTGGTTCATTTTCTTCACTTTCTTCAGATGAATTACTGTCTTCTTGGGTAAAGCATGTTTTCTTCTTCTTGTAGAAATTATTTTTGTCTTTGATTTTTTCTTTTCTTATGATCTTTGAAGGTTCTTTCATCATCACTTTACTCCTGCTTAGGATAGATACATTTGTTGGCAAAGTGCCCAATTTTTCCACAATTGAAACATATTAGAGGAATATTTCCTTTGTATTTCCTAGTCCATTTCTTGAGTTTTTTCATAAAGTTGGAAATTTTTTCATCAAATATATCTGATAACTCGTCATTGGTATTTTTTCTCCTACCTCATTTTTTTTAGATGCTTTAAAGGTTGTTTCTCCTTTTGATGGTTTTTTCACTCCTTGTTCTCATCTCATATGCTGTAAAAATTCCATGAAGCTGATCTACTATGATTTTGTCAAGTTCTGGACTATCTTCAATTGTGGAAATCTTGGCATCATATCTCATAGGTAATGGCCTTAAGATATTTTGTACAATAGGTTTATCGGTAAGTTTTTCTCCTACTGCTCTGATTGAATTAAATACCTCATCTGCCCTATGAAAGTATTCAACACTGTTCTCTTCTTCTTTCATCTTCAAAATTTCAAACCGAGCTCTATAGGTTTATAGTTTGGCTTCTTTGACTTTGTTATTTCCTTCATATACAACCTCCAATTTGTCCCATATTTCCTTAGCTGACTTAAAATGAATTAGATTCACACATATAGAATTTGTCAATCCTCCTAGAATGGCATTAACATCTCTTGAGTTTTCATTGCAAATATTCTTTCCTGTAGTATCTGTGGGTGGAGTAGTTGGTGCAGTGTAACCATCTACAAAATATTTCCAGACATCAAAACCAAGAGCCAACATGTAACTTTTCATTCTTATTTTCCAGAAAGCATAACCACCTCCATTAAACAATGGTGCTTTGTTAGAAGACATTCCCTCTTGTTGATCCATTTCAGGATCTACCTTCCTATTATTAGAGTATTGTTGAAGGCACTAGCTCTGATACCAATGGTTGGAAATACTGAGAGGGGGGTTGAATCGGTATTAACTCTTTTTAAACAATTAGAAATTACTTTGTTATTTATTAATCACCACAAAGATCAACAATGGACTTGTATTTAAAATCAATTATATAAATATAATTAACAAGAATTACAAGGTTTTATAAAGAATAATATGAGATAGTGAAGGACACCAATCCTTTTTAGAGCACCAACTCTCTTGTTTTAGGGCACCAAACCTAGGGAGCACTAACTCCCTTGTTTAGGGCACCATCCCTAGGAAACACCAACTCCCTTGTTTTTAATGCACAAACCCTAGGAAGCACCAACTCCCTTTTATTCACACTTTACTTAGTAAAGGATATGAATCCTTATTTGCTCCTCCCTTCCACCCTCACTGGATAAGTATAATCAATTCTTCTTCTTTGGAATTTGCTTCTAATTTGGTATTCTGATCTGGACTGCAGAGACACCTCTTTGATATCATTCTTTCTTGCTTATATAGTCTTCCAATTGGTGTGAGCGTTGAAGCATTGTGTCCCTTTGTTTGGACAATTTCACCTCTTCAGTTAAATTAACAATAATAACATTTTTCTTTTAATTTAGAATTAATATCTTCCTCTATTATTATTCACACCTTAACATGAAAGATTTTCAATTTAATAAGAGGGATTTTCATAAATTGATCACATGTATGGATCAATTTATTTTAAATTGATCTCATGCCTCTTTTTTTCATTCTTAAGCTTTTGTTGCATCCCCATTTCTCCAACAAATCATATTTGAGATTTTCGATTAGATTTCCAATGCATTGGATGTATTTGATCACTTAATATCAATCAGGACAACATCCAAATCCTGTTTGGTTCAAAGTTTCTTCCTAGCAGAGGAAAATTTATTCCTCTTTATGTTAAAATTCACACAAGTGCACTTTCAGGACCTCTATTCCATATGACCATAGGCGGTGACTAAGTGCTAATCCAAATGCTTAATCACTTATCAATATTGACAGTGGCATTTTATTTTCACATTTGAGATGGATGGTTCTCGTTTACGTTGGGACTTCGAGGTTTCAGAACTCAGGCCTTTGCAATATTCTAATTCTTTCGTAGTAAATTTCTCCGAAGAGTGTATCAACACTCCCTCCTTGATAACCTTCAGATGTCCAGGAGCTAGGACCGCAGACTTAGGCACAAAGGAGCTCCCACTCTTCGAGTATTTGGTTATTCATGATTTAATCCTTTAACGCTTCGGGTATTTTTGTTGGTAGGAGAAGCTAGATATCCCGGGAGGATGTAGTCCCGTAGTGACGTAGCTTGCTGACATCATTATTGACGTAGAACTGGCTGAGTGGCTACCACATGTAACCTTTATTCATTAATTTCGTATACCTAACATGCCGACTATACCTTGACACTTGTCACTAGCCGATTGGGCCATGTGTCATATTTTTCTTTTGCCACATGTCTTACTTCGTGGCTTCGGTAGTTTTGGAAATTTTATACCATCCTTTGATTATTTCTGAGGTGACGAATAGATATACCACCATAGATTTTCAATTGTCTTGATCCTATGGCCTTTGTTTATTCCAGAACTTCAGGGTTTGATAGTTCTTGGTTTATTTGAGTTGCTTATCATCGAAGTTGGTCAAGGCTGGAGTTGACCACTTTCTTTCTTATCACACTCTAACAGGTTTCACTCTAGATCAACGGTTGATGGGATTTCCTTATCCGACAATCGATGGGAGTTCATGACTCTGAGGCTTCAGCCTTCGGGTAAACTTACATGTTCTATGCTCCTTTTTGTCAGAGGGGTCAGTGCCAGAGTTGACCACCTGATCCACTAACTCGTGTTTCTCCCAAGTAGATATTAGATCAATGGTATTAATGAGTTATTTTAATCCGAGACTCCCAGATATTGTAGCTTACATTGTCCTTCCACTGAACTCGATCAAATGGTCGAGAATTCATCTAAAGTCCCTCCTTTATCTAACGGCTGGCGAGATCATCCGAAGCTCCTGCTTCATATCTAATGGTTTCTATTTAATCCTTCCCAACCTATGACTTCACCTCAATCTAATGATCATGGATTGTCCCTAAATAAGAATGAACGACTCTTGTGCATCATATATTATGAGCTTCGATTAATGTTATTCCTTTTGAGCTTTGGGTTTATACTGGATTCTTCTGCACCCTGTTGACATCAATGATATTATTGTACTGTACCACTGTTTCCAACACAAAACAATTATTATCATGATTCCTTAACAAAATCAAGCCACTATCTTTATACTGGGAATACCAAATAAAACATCTACTCCAAGAATTATCATCAAAATATCCATCTAGTACAAGGATCTACTTGATTAAGTTTCCTAGACCAAGCTAACTCAACAAAGGATCATTAATACTTTGAATGCCATGTGATCATATTGATACCAATTGTTTCCCAATTATCATTTTCGCTTCTTTCAACAAGACAGTTGGCTAAAGTATTCACATATTTTCCTTTCCATATTACATTGTTAACTTTTAATAAGCCCCCCACCATATAAAGCCACAATCTCTAGTCATTGGCATATAGGATTCATTCTCTTCAACCTAGGTGTTTGCCAATGAATATCTAAAAATTCAACATTATTAATTGGAAACTCCTAATTCATTTGTTGATTACAAAATTATGTACTCTCTTTGTTAAATCATTGCTCACACACCCTCACATATCAAGCCAAGTCATTGTAATTCTTATCCCCCTCTTTAAGAGGTGATGTCGTCGGAGCAATGTTGACCAAATAATGTTGATGTCCTTTTATAAACTTTCCTTTCACATATTGTTATTGCTAAGGTTCCATTACATGGTTTGCCTAAGATAACTCAATATTGCAAACTCTTGCAGTAAAAGACAAGTTGTGTGTGAATAATAGATCATTTACCAATTATTGAATTTAGACAAGATGTGCTTGGAACTCAAAAGATGAAATTTGATCAATACACTATAAGATGACATCATCCAATGAACATTTGTTTCTCCACATGTTATACACGATGCAAAATAAATTATTCAATGAAGAGGTTCAAAACTTTATGCTTGTCACTTAGTCAAGATCAAGACAGACTATTCACCTTAAACTAAATTAACCATTCATAAGATAAATGATGATAGAAAGTGTAGGAAGTGTTTTTGTGTAAGCATTTGATTTAAATGTAGATCAAGAAGAATTCACCACGATGTCATGTGGAGATGCTTTGAAGAGATGACCACAATCCATGGATTTGAGATGCAATTCTGAATTAAAACCATTCAATATATATGTAATATTTGTACCACTTGTGTCACGCAAATCCACGGTGACAATACTACTTTTCTGAAAATTTATTAGAGATAATAAAATGCTCAACCGGTCATAGCCAAGTAACCCAATAGTCAAACATAGTATCTTAGGCATAACCTTATTCATCTTCTTTGCATGTATAGACATGCCCATCCTTGCACTTGGGATTATTTCCTATCTTTCATTCAACATGTCTATATCAAAGATATACAAAGTTCTATAAGCCATAATCCTTTTCAAACATGTCTTGGATTTTATCTTTTATCCCCACTTGATTTTTTTTAGGCTCATTTGACATTAATAACACCCAAGTGAATGCATGAAAATGATAAAGCAAATAAGTACTTGCAACAAATTCATCAACGGGTTCTGTTGAGGGGTCCGAGATCCCTTTAACTCAATAGCAAGAACCAAACCTACTTAAGAGGCCCAATTAGACTCGTAAGAATTTGATGAGTGATAAGGTTCTCCAGATTTATGATTTGGTTGTAATTATCGATGGGCTTTAATCGTGATTGATAGATGTGGCTTTTCTGTGAAACCTTTCCTCAAGCTAAACAATTCTCTTTTTGTTTCTTTCTAACATTTGTAATAAAAGAAATATGGATATTAAACTAAATGGCAGAGAGAATTTAAATTATGTGTTGGGGAAGGCTGGGTTTTAGGATAACCTTAACACCTTAGCATGTAGATGAAGAAGATATACACTACTTCAAACTAGAAATAATACCATTTTGGCTAGTAAATATTCAACATCGTCTGAGATAACAGTTATAGAAAGAAAATATATATGTAACAAGAAGTTAGTGCAAGAAAAGTAATTTTTAATACCCTATTATCAATCACAGGTTAACACAATCGATTTCTATTCATCAACTAGAATAAAAGAACTATTGCAGTATTATAAGATAACTTTAAATAACAGATACAACAACTCTTACTCAATACAAAACCAATTCAAAGACAGAGATAAACACCCTTGATCCAATCACATTCACACCTCAAATGAAAGAAGTGTCTTTGGTTCTCCAAAAAACTTCTTAATTAAAATAACTTCTAAAGAAATAGTTCTCTTACAATATTCCAGGAAAAGTCTTTCTCTCCAAAAACCATCGACCTTTGACACAAGGTCGATTCCCCTATTTATAAAAAGTAAATAAACTAAAAATAACTACTAAAGTTGTGTTAATTTAAGAAAACGCCGCGTTGTGAACTTTATCTATTTGTTTTCTTTTGCTTCTCTTTTGATCATCTGGTGGTTTTACAGAAGTGGATTATTCCTCTCGTATTCTAACCATTTGTAGAAGAGATCTTTTCATGTATTTGCATATGGGAATCTATGTTGATCCTATTATAACCCTATAATTTATAGGATCATCTGGTGACTAGAAAATTTTCACTATTGATGTATGTTATCTTGCAAATAATATTTCATTCATGCAAATTATTTTCAAAAGAAAAAAGAAAAGAAAGAAAAAAGAAAAAAAAGGAAAAAGAAAAGAAAAATGAGAAAAAGAATAAAGAGGGCATAAAAAAGAGAGGATAAAAGCCCCATGAAATAACAATGACTTAAATCCATACAGTTTAATCATGGTTAATTCTTTTTGAATTTATGTTGATAGGTCTAGTGAATAAGCCTGGTTGAACTGTTTAATCTTAACTAGGTAGTTAGGTTAGTTAGTGAATAAATTTGATCAAACAGTTCAATCTTGATCAAATAGCCCCAGGGTAGAGTAATTCCTTAGCCCAACAGTCTAATCTGGGCTAAATGAGTAATTAGACACGATAGGACATAGGTTAGCCAGTCTTTCCTTTAATAAATGTGTTTGATCTTCAATAAAATCAAGGATTTTGATGTTTGGGTTATGTTTCCTAACTCCATGGTTACCAAATAAGGTGAAGCAGTGCACAAAATACGCAAAAACACTAAGCCTAAGTTTTGTTGTACATATTAAATCACGCCCGGGGACTAAAGATTGCTCAAAGGTCTACGGTTGAGTTAATGGCGCCTATATATATGGCTAAGATGAGATTTCGAACCCCCCTGACTGTTCTACCTTTAATGGCAGAGGGCGGGGGGGGGTCCAGAATGATGATTAAAAGGTGTGCATAGATCTATGGTCAACCTGACAGTGTGCAGATGGATGGTTGACAGTGGATTCCAGACCCCCCCAACCATTCTTCCTTTAACGGTGGGGNGTTGGGGGGGTCTGATATGGTGGATAAAGAGCGCGCTTAGATCAACGACTGATCTAGCGGCGCTCATATCAACGATCAACATGAGATCTTGGACCCCCCCCAACCTTCTTACTTTTAATGATGAGGGGGGTGGGGGGTCCGGAATGAGGCAGTTTTCTTGGCGGGCCCCATCCCAACGTGTCATTGATCCATTGCGTTGGACCTCCCTCTACTCCAAACCGCTTACCATCTACAGTCCTTCCAATTTATCGCCACCACCTCATGATGTCACATCTCAATATCCATCTTCACCTGTCTTATCCATCCACCTGTTACAAGTCATATCTCACTCTCTTATTCCCCAATCATCACCCTCCACATCATCTAAATACACATGTCATACATCCTTCGCCTGCTTCCTCACGCTTCAAATGACCCGTTGTCCATTTATTACAAGACACATACCTATTTTTCTACTGACCTACCTCCGCGCCCAGTGGATACCCATTTACTTAATTTTAACCCATTTTCCGTCATACACATTCTGCTCACATTTCCTGTGCACCAGAAAGCTCAGTCTCCTCGCCTCTGCAACTATCTACCCAGCCATAGCCATTAGCTACTAATGTTTGTTTCAATGTACAGGTACCTATCGAAATCAATGGCGCCTAAATCTAAGAAATCAGAGGTTGAGGAAAATCCATTCCTCCTACCTCCTATCGATCTCGACCGGATTCCATTAGCTGACAATGATTATTTGATCTCAGAAACCAAGTGTGAATTTGATCTCGCTGAACTGTAGTCATGGTTTAAAGACACCTTCATTGATCAAAGTGACAACATCAGGCTCTCGGAGTCCAATTTCCCTCTGTACCTTTTCCCCCAAATCCACCATTTTCTAGAATTCTCCCTCAAATGTCAGGCACATTACCTCCCTGACCAAAGAGCTATAGTTTCATCATCTAGAAAAATTATATTCTCCATTACACCCGAAGCCATTGACCAAATGATGCAGATATCCAGAGATGAATCCCACTCTCTCCTCACCATTGAATTTTTGATGGAAATATACCAGAACCTGTCTGTTCCCCAAAGATCACAAATTTTCGAGTTTTTCCTCCCACAAGATGCTCAACTCCCGAGGAAAAATCCTCCTTACCATTCCTCCATATTTTCAGAAAAAGGAAACCAGATTATTTCATCTCTATGTTGTCTGCTCAACTATTTATTAGACGAATGGGTAGATGAACCTATTTTGGGTTTCCTACCCATTCTCTCTGCTAAAGAAAAGGTCACCACTCGATTTAATTACAGTGGCTTCTTGGTCGAAAAAATGCATGAGCAGCTGTTCAAATTCCCCCCAGAGGGAATGTTCTGGTATTCTTCAATAATGGCCTCCATGTTCATGTTTTATCAACCAAATAAATTCTCCTTCCTCATGCAGAAAATGGACTAGGACAGAAAACCACAAGCCATAACCTTTTTGACTTTGTTTCTCAGAAGGAACTCCACAGAGTTTAGTTTTAAACAGTTTATTGAGTTGTTCTATCACCCAGTGGTCAACATGCTTAATGATAGACTAGAGCCAAGGATAAACAAGGAGATCCAAAGAGTTTTACACCTTTCGGATCTCACTAAGACTGGATATTGGTTCTTGTATCAAAATCACACAGATATTAGAGTGTACGGGTGCGAGTTAGCTCCATTCAAGCTCCCCAAGTAATTTCATGTTCAGATATTTGCACTAGAATATATCCGCCAAATGATAAATTCAAAAGATATTCATTTTTTATCTCTAAAAAAGAAAGAATAGATGAGGATCAAGGGTTAAATAGGACCTTTTATCTGCAACAATTGAGCTACTGGAGAAGAAGTGGACAAAGTATTAAAAGAGATGAAATTTAGTACCAGTTTTACTTGGCATTATGATCCATGTGGGATCATTGCAGAGATGAGATATAAGAACAAAAGCTCACCTTATGCTCACATACTCAAACCAAAAATTGAGAAGTATGTGAACCAGACAGAGTGAGAAGCAAATACTCTGGAAGACACTGAACAACAGGAAGCTTCTTCAGTTACTATCTCACAAACAACCACACCACAGGTGCCAAAGGAAAAAATACCGAGGAAGGATGATTCTCCTTCAATCACTGAAGTATCGGCAGAGGATTTTCAAGTATACAGTAAGAGGCCTAAAACAACTCACACTACTCACAGGTTTGGAGAGGAAGAGACCCAGTCTGCCAAAGTGGTTGAGGGAAAAAGTACACCACTTCCTTCAAGCAACCATTAGATGACATTTACTGATACAATTGTGACCACCCAACCACCACAAGGATTGGTAAAGATGAGCATTTTTTAGAAATACAATATGATAAAAAAGAAGAATCAGATGATGTCCAGCAACACGTATGCTCAGTTGTGGAAGCAAACGTCTACAACACAACACGGATTGCTGTCATCTTTTGATATTGAGAAAGGAATAACGCACATGGAATTTTTACAGGCTTAGGTACCCCATCCTAAGGAAATATCGGACTATAAGAGAGCAACACTCGAATTTAACACCAAAGATGTACATCCAGCTGATCAGATGGATTTACACAGACAGAAAGGAGAAATGGTTTTCTCAACTTTGGAAAATGTTTCTACCTCAGCTGCAAAACTATAGGTCTCTCTGAACAATGTTTAGACTCAGTTGAAGTTGGAGAAGATATCATCCTTTGCAAAGGATAACAGGATCAAATCTTTAGAAGAATTGGTGCTCAAGATTGGATATGATTCCTCAAATGTGAAATCAGCGGAGAAAATTCTCAAGAAAAAGAACGTTGATATTGCATCTCTAAGGAAGCAATTGAAATTTCCACCCACAGAGGATGCACAAGACAAAGAGATCGTTGGGGCAGAAGATGACAAAGAAGAATTGCTAAAACTAATTATGCAACATAATGCCTAGAGAAAGGAAATGGAAGCATAATTGGAAAGTTTGTTGAAGGAGAAAGAATAATCCATAGCCATGGAAGTCATTTCCCTGAGTTTTTTTCCTCTCGTAGGAATCGACACAAAAATAGTATCAAAAACCACCGTAGCCGAAATCCCATCAGCAACCCCCCTGAAAACTCTGGAAAAAACTGTAGAATTAGCAAAATCAATGGAAGAAATGACTCTGCAAGGAACAGAGATCAACGAACTGAAAAAGGAGGTTGAAAACCTCCAGGAGCTTAAATATTCCTACCATAAAAGATACAATATTGAGAGGCAAGCATCAAAAAATCTCAAGCAGGAAATACAACAGTTGCAGAAACAAACCGTGGGCGGCAAAACATTAGCAGAGGCTAAGGAGAACATTTGGACAGATATCTCCAAATCCATTAATGAAATATGGCCCATGGTGCAAATCATGTTTGAGAAACATGAACTGGTGTTGAGAAGTAGGCAAGCCATCGACAAAATAAGAGGAGAGCTGAGTGAAATTCCCACAGAAGCTAATGAAATCATTAAGTTTCTAAATTCAAAGACTAAGGAAGAGCTAGAAGACCTGAAAGTCGAATACAGAACCAAAACTATCCTCAAAGTCAAAACAGTTTTGACCAAAAGAGGATTGATGTTACAGTTGGAGGAGAAAGCCCAGAACATAGAGGTTGGAGTTCAAACGTTCTTCAGCAAGATCAATTTTTTGCAAAAGAAAGGACTTCCTGGTTTACTGGTCCTAAATGACAAGTTGATGACCCTCCCTGACTACAAGCAGAAGATCGCCACGGTGGCCAAGGATAGTTCCAAGTTTTCCGGTATACAGGGTAGCATCATAGGCAAGGCGTTCTTAGAGACTTTGCAGTCGAACCTCAGTATTCAACATGAGATCAAATATATTTTCATCATCAAGCCTACTTTTGCTAAATATACAGAAATGGATGAAATCTACCAAAGACTGCTCAAAGTCACCGTTCCCAATCAACAAAGATGGGAGGAACTGTGCACTTTGATCGAATGAGGGATGAGGTGTACATTCCAACTCAGCATGTAGATAAGTAAATGTCACATGAATGACTCACCAAAGTCCATCCCCAAAATCAGCATGACGGATACAATAGATCATCATCAGTTCCTACATTTTTGCATCTTGTTATCTAGTTAGTTATATTTAGAATCTGCCATGTCCTGATCAGTTAATCACATGGTCATTTGTAATTTTTGTGATAAATAATTCAAAATTCTAAGTAGTGAGGGTTTATTTTTATGCCCTAGCAAGCTGTAAGCACTGTAATTTTTGTCAAGAGAACTTCCAGTAATATAAAGAGACGTTTCACAGGATTCCTGCGTGTTATCTATTGGTGAAGTTTTCTATTCTCAGTTGAATGTGTATCTCTCTTAGTTATCATTTTGTTTTATAACCTAATCATTTAAAAGGAGTTAAAGTTACAGAATTTACCTTTGCGTACTCTGTTCCTGGATTTTAAAGATCTAAGTGTTTTTCTTCTTATGTTGTATTCAAGAAATTCTTAAATGCTTCTTGGTTATAACTAAACAATCTCGCCTTTTTTCTGCTATCCATCATTTTATTTCTAAAGAATCCAATAGTTTCATTATCCTGCCCTATGAAAAGAATATTTACATTTATTCTTTGATCTCTACCTTTATAAAACAAACCCCATAGCCCAATGAATGCGTAAAACCTTTCAGCCATTTTATAAAAACAAACAACTTAGTTCTACATATTTTAACTAGCCTAATATCTGAAGTTAAAACAAAGCTATATCTTACAGAGAGATCCCTCTCTAAAACTGGCAGGGATAGATCCCAGTTTCAAAGTGGTTGGATAAGGTTACCTCTAGTAAGTTTCTTCTTCTTTCCAACAACCTCTGGAAATTTACAGAGTGATAACAGATCCATCAGAGCAGAGATGACTATTGGAAGATTGGTTGTTGTCATTGAAGTCAACCCTAGTCATGGGTTTTGGACCGCAAGATTGATGAAGGTATTTGGACATGAAGGACAATGCACATGCATATACAACACCCATGGATGGATAGTATACATCATGTTGTTTCCAGTGGTATGTGGCACATCACGTGGATCCTCATGGCTGAGGAGAAATGAATTTTTGAAGATGACAAAGTGAATTGAAGAAGGAAGTACATGTAGGCCCCGAAGATAATTAAAGAAAAGAATTACAAAATAAGAAAGTGTCAGGTCGGCCCTAATGTTAAAAGGAAGTGACATAAATGGTATAAATACACATCATTATACATTCATTTTATACACAAGTCTAATTTCATAGGAAATCAAAAGTAAAGAAGGCCGGATTTCAAAGAAGGATGAAGTCTTTTGGTGATGTGTTCTAAGGTATTTTATTTTCAGGTCATCTTACCAAATGATGAAGAAAGAAGAATATTGTGAGAAACTTGAACAAGAAGTTGTCTCATTGAGGAAGAGCTTAAGAAAATCTCAAGTTCCAAAAGAATTAACACATCTTGGATGCATGGGTGAAACTTCATACAAAGAATATGCAAATACCAATAAGAAGGTTGAAGAAAGAGCTACACAGACAGTTGATGAGAAGTGGACCAGGATACTAGAAAGAAGGAATGATTACGAAAGAGATGAATATCCAAGAAGACCTCCTACCTTCAGGAATCAAAGAAGCTTCAATCAGTATGAAGGAAACTACAGAAGAGTAGATCATGAACCTAGATGGACTACATCACAAAGAAGGTCACTTACTCCCAAGTATCAAAATTTCTTTCTTGGTCATTGTTATACTTGAAAAATTTTTGGACATAAGGCAATTGATTGCAGAATCAATGAAAGGAAAAACTATGCAAGAAACATGAATGGTGTAAATAGAAGATGTGGAAATAATCATGGATTTGTCAACAAAAGTTATAATTCATTCTCCCCATTGATGAAAAAAAATATGGTATGCTACAACTATAATTATCTTGGTCACAAAGCACGGGATTGCAGATATATGAATGAAGATGTCTCTATTCCAACCACAATATGGAGAAGGAAAGAGCTTCCAAACAATGAATATTGTCGAATAGAATTAACCGCTGAAGAATGTAAAGAAGAATATGAATGGTACATAGACAGTGGATGTTCTTCACACATGATTGGGGATCAAGACAAATTCATTAGCTTGAAGAGAAAGGGTGGCATTGTTGCATTTGGAGATGACTCATCTTCCAAAATACTTGGAGAAGGTGTAGTAGAGCTTGGAAGAAAAAATGTAAAAGAAAATAATTTCCTATTGGTTGAAGACTTGAAGCATAATCTACTCAGTGTTAGTAAAATGTGTGATCAAGGATACACTCTTACATTTGACTCCCAAAAATGTAAAATTAGAAAAAATAACTCAAGAAGATTGGTTGCAACTGAAACAAGAAGACCAAACAACATATACATCCTAGACATGAAGAAGAGAGAGAAGACAGAAGCCACACAAAAGGATTCCAAGGAAGAAAAAGTCCCAAAGACCAAAAATAAGGATGAAGTATTATTGAGTGCCACATGTTCAGGGGGAGCAGCCCCAAAGAAGGAGGTTACCTTTTGCCATTAAACTCAGGAGGAGAAGCACTACCCTTTTCCATTGATGTCAAAGGGGGAGATAAATTGGGATCATGATGATAGGGGGAGCATGAGTGTTGCCATCGATGACAAAGGGAGATATTGTTGGAAGATTGGTTGTTGTCATTGATGTCAACCCTAGTCATGCGTTTTGGACCGCAAGATTGATGAAGGTATTTGGACATGAAGGACAATGCACATGCATATAAAACACCCATGGATGGATAGTATACATCATGTTGTTTCTAGTGGTATGTGGCACGTCACGTGGATCCTCATGGTTGAGGAGAAATGAATTTTTGAAGAAGACAAAGTGAATTCAAGAAGGAAGTACATGTAGGCCCTGAAGATAATTACAGAAAATAATTACAAAATAAGAAAGTGTCAAGTCGGCCCTAATGTTAAAAGTAAGTAACATAAACGGTATAAATACACATCATTATACATTCATTTGATACACAAGTCCAATTTTAGAAGAAATCAGAAGTAAAGAAGGCCAAATTTCAAGGGAGGATGAAGTCTTTTGGTGATGTGTTCTAAGGTATGTTATTTTCAGGTCATCTTACCATTTTCACTATAATTTTTTTTCTAGAATGATTCAGATGGTGAAATTTCTATGGTATTGAGAATACATATCAAGGTACCTGTGGTAAAAGTTTCTCTTGATTCTCTATAATTATGGAGATACACTATGTGAAAGATAGATTTTTTGACCAGTCCTGAAGCTAGTCAATAAACAAGTGTTCCGGGTAAAACAATCATAACTTCTTCATAGATAATCCAAATGAAGTGGCACAAATTTCATTGGAAAGAGTACGGACTGTACTATCTTGTGTGCTATTTTCAGAATCTGATGTTAAATATTGAGAGCGGGGAATTCTGTACAAGTTCTCTCTCCCGAATAAACCAGAATTGAATAAAGTCTACCATTGTTTCTATAACTTATTTTTGGGGAGGATTCAAGGAGTGAAACTTGGAGGAGCTTCAAAGAATACATTGCGTAATATTATATATAGGATAAAATTATTCCAAGAATTGAAGAATTACAGAAGTTGAAGAAGTCTCAGGAAGCATTATCAGGCTCTATGTGATGGTTGGTTGATGGTGATGATTTAATGTAAAGTTTTATTATCTCTAATATATTCCTGGGTGGAAGGAAAGCGGAAGGATGGATAGGTAAACCCTCTCTTTATATTGGAGGATTGTATCTTCCTCTTGTAGGTTTATCCCTCCCTTTATATATGGAAGCTGTAGCTACCTTTGGAAGTCATTACTTCCCTTGAACAATAACTATTCATTATTTCTCATATATTGTGCATGGTGTATTGTGGTGTATTGATGTAACTATTATACTATTGTTCATTGCTCATTGGATATAACTAAATGGATTAATTATAAGTCGAAAAAGGTTTTAAATTATACTTGATACTGATTCAACCCCCTCTCAGTATCAACAAGGACCTCCTTCATCTCAATTTCCTAGTCCTTGTACTTGATTAGTTTGACACTCAAGCATTGTAAGAATGTGAGATATTTAATTAGAGTCTCCATGAACTTATTCACTTGACCTGGGATCATGCTTGAAACCTGCAAAATCTCTGCTTTGTACACCTAGTCTTGCTCTACATGTCTCTTAACTATGTCATGATTTATTTTCTCCCAACTTTTATCACATTCTTCCCATCTCTTATGCATTTTATGCAGGGGTGCGTGGACCATGCTTACCCAATATTTAGATTCCTTCCTTATTCGGGCGATGTCGTTTTCCATCAACACTTGGATGCCATGTTTTTTTGTATCTTGGCCCTTATGTACTTCGCTGATATAGTCTATCCACTCTAAGGCTTGATGTGTCATCTCATACAATTGTTGCATGTATTTATAGGTTTCCAACCCCATGAGGATATCTTCTTGGAAATCCTCTATGCGAGCAATGAAGAGGTCTCTCTACCTTGTGAATTTCACATACATCTCTTGAAACTCACATTTCAAGAGTACCACTACCTGTGTTAAATTTTGGTAATACGTCACTTGATGTCGTAGATGGTCTAGTTATTTATTCATGGTAGCTACCTCCCTTTCATTCCCTTTTTCCATGTCTAAAGTCGCATCGGTTATGGCCATACCTGCTCTGATTAGCTTAGTCATCTTAGCATTTTCTATGTCAAACATCATCTCCTCTATGGTTATGAGAAGTGTGCTATCAAGCGTGAGCTTCCTTTTCTTGAATTTTATTCTCATCAGAACTTTCCTTTTCCTATCATAAGAAATTGTATGTGTATCGGTGACTTCATCTACTGGTTCATGAATCTGTTTATCTCCTCAGGACAAAGTATTTCCTAGGATTCACGCCGTATAGAGGTGTTCCATGGTAGGTTCTCTTAGTTCCCTAGTAGTGGAAACTCCTGTATGTTCTGGTGACTTAGACTCCTTCTGATCCTCGTTGGTTGATGGAGTCTTGGTACTAGATGGGGAAGTAGGCAAAGGATCGACATTATTTGGAAGTTCAACCATTGAGATGTCAATTTTTGGCTTCCACATTCCTTCTTCTTGTTCACCAGCATCCAATTCATTCTTGAAGATATCACTCTAAGGATGTGTTCCCAATTGATAAAGAAATATAGTGTCAAGAGTTCTCCTAGCCACTAGGTCACCTTCTAGAGGATTTGGAGTCACATCATCATAAACTAGAGCAAATGTTTCCTCCGGTTCCTTATTCTGTGTGATTGGCACCAGGGTTATGTGTGAGGCCTCCGACTCTTCCTCATTATGATATATCATGATTATATCTATGAGGACATTAGGCATACCCATCCCACTTGATGTTCTCGCTGACCTTAGCCGAGTTGTAGTAGTCACCGACGATCCTCCTTGTGGTGACACAGGGCTGGGGTTTCCTTGATCATTGGTCTCCTTTCGTGGAATTGTCTCTAAGCCATTTAGCTCTTCCTCACGATTGCTTGTATCATCCGGGGTAATCATCAAGGGTTATATCAAAGGGTTAAGTGGGGGATCTTCCCCTCACCTTTGCATATCTCTTTTGACTTATTCTATTAATAGTATCCCCCTCCTCTTTTCTTCTGCTGCTTCTACTGCCTTATTTTATTCTCTTACCCCGAGGGCTTCTTGAGTTTATTGTCTCAACTTGCTCATCCATATTCATTGCTTTGAATTTGGCCATATTATGGTTAACCCTTCTATGGAGCACCTCCTCCCAATCTTGGACGCCCTCGGTAAACATCTCATATTTGAAGCTATCATGAGCATATGGACAATATGAGGATACCTACAACGTGTGTTGGGGTACCAGGCCTTTTGGATCATGCTTGAGAAAAAAACCTATGGGGAATCGATACTCAAGCTGACTCAATCCCTCTTGTTTCTCCTTTGTAGTGTATTTTACCATGTAAAACCCGATAGGAAAACCATAGGGTATGAATTCCCTCTTCTTGTATTTTACCAAAGAGGAATTATAGCCTTACATAATGGTCTGGTAACAAATTTATCCCAAAATGAGACAGTTCGGGACATGAACGGGGAGTGGGTGTGGTGTGCTAGTAGCCCCAACCAGTATGATATAAGTTATTTTCTCTTCAAAATACCAGTGGCCCACTTTGGAAATCATCTTTTTGGTTGTTGCTAAAATCCTTGGGCATTATTTTCTAAATATAATGAAGTGAACTCAGGCTATGAACTCATCGCATCGCATATTAGGGGGTAAAATTTCTTTTACCTATTTTCCCATAGAATGCTGAAATAAAAATGCATGGGTAACTCAACAACATGCCAGCTTAAATTCATACCTGCAAAAATGTTTCTTGCGTAGATCACGTCCAATAGGTACGATGCCATGTGGAAAATTGGTGTTTCTCCATCCTTTGGTGTCTGGGCCTGTAGGATGTTGGTTCTTAGCTGTTTGGAAATTATGTATCCACAATTGAAACTGCTCTTGAAGATTTCCAAGGTATATGCCAAGGGAATCCATGCTTATGAAAAATTAGAGAAATATTTTTCTCCATACAATCGACATATTAAATCCATCATGTACATATAAGGTTCCTTGAGGTTTACCATGTTGTACCAACCATTGCTCCTATTTCTAAAATTATTATCTTATTTCCACCATGAGGCTAGTAACCTCCTAGTGTCATGGAACTCATAGAAACTGACCACAAATTCTGTATTTAGCCTTTCTTCTGGGTCTTTGAGCTTGTAGTATTTTTGGACCTCTACTAGAAGAAAGACACCAACACATTTTCCCTGTTCATTATTGACTGTGCATTTTTTCGTGTCTTTGTTATCAATCATCCATCCTAGGGTTTCAATGCAGGGTAAAACTAGGGTCGCGCAGGCCACCATATGTAGATATGATCGCCTAATTTTTGGGAAAACCTGGTCATTCAATATCCTGATGTTCGGGTGGTTGTGAGGTGTAAAATCTAGGTAATCTTCTTGGTTGATTTTGTTAAAAATCTCTCCCCGATGTGGGAGAATTACTTTAGATCTGGTGCTTGCCTCTATGTCCCCAAACACTACAGGCTGGGTGAACTGTTTCTTCGTGGAAGATCAGATGACCAACTCCATTTTTGAAGAAAAATCAAGCTCTCTTGCAAAAATCGGTGCCAAACGTTCGTTGATGTCTAATTGTTTCATCTTGGGTGTTCTTAGTGAGCATATGATCATCAACCTTCTAGGAGGAATATTCCTGCATAAAAATGTAATAATAAGATGCAAGCCAACTACGACAAGTTTTATTCGATGAGATCTAAAATGTAATCAATAAAGACCATACTTACCTCTTCCTCCTAGGAAATGACCTGGGCTTAATGGTAATTCAAGTGACACAATGAACTTTTACCTCTTTGTTTCTCTCTCTTGCTCCTTCGTCTGCTCGGTTTGCGAATGGACCACCATGCTTGGGAATAAATATTATAAATTTAAAACATACCTAAATTGTCACATCAAGTCTTAAACTGAGGAGTACAGATATCATCTATACAATCTATAAAAAAATCCACCCCATGCTTAGGATTAAATGCAATGCATGCTAGTGGGGTAGGAGCGTGTTATTTTATAGTTCATCAGTGAATTCAAATTTCGAACGTTGGTCGGTGCGCGACGTCGTGTTATTGGTTACATGAAGCTCTTAATTGATTTAACAAATCACATACCTCATCCTTCATTTAGCTAAAGGTTTCTTCTCAAATTACCCGAGCATTTTTAGCCCTCCAACGGAATTGGTATGATCGATATTGGGGATAAGAAGGATCGCAAATTGGCTAGGGTCATCGACGGATAGAGACTCAAACTAAAAAATGAAAATTCGGTGTACTAGCGATCTGCCAATAGTTTACGAGTGCATCGACGTCGACAATTTGTATTTAACGCTTTTTCGTTCGTTCTCCTAAGCAAAATTTATGATGTCGATCCAAACCGCAGTACAATGCCGATGGGAAAAGCAGTGGTGAAAATATAGACATGACATGGGAAATATCAAAATATGATGTGGGTAATGACGAGTGACATGGACTATCCACACAGCAGAACACGTGGAAATTGATTTGACCTTTTCGGCATGAGAACGTTACTTTTCGGCATCAACGATTTTCCTTAGGCATACGTGTTTTGGCACACTATTTCTCCCATTTTTTTTGATGTCGAAGATACATCAGCGATCGGTGATCGACGGTTGTTGTTGCTTGGTTAACAATTTATCTTTTGGATTTCGTCGATGCCGACAATACATCGACAATCGTTTTTTTAGAAAACCTTTTCGCAGACCAAAGTAACAATTCGACGCGCCCTTTCTCCCATTTTTCGATGTCGACAGTGCATCGATGATTGGTGATCGATGATTATAGTTGTTGTGTGTGACACGTTACCTTTCAGATTTCATCGATGCCGATGATACATCATAAATCGTTTTTAAGGACTCAATTTTGCAGACCAAAATCGTCGTTGGGTGCGTGGCTCTTTATAAAACAAAATTTTAGTTGTATAAACTTAATCTGATGCCATGTTTACTTAGATAAAAATGTCAATCTATTCAACAACTTCAAACCAAACCAAATTCAATCGACGATAAAACACAACAGTCGAAAAAACCCATCGATCCCTAAACAACTGACTCTTATTCAGAAATGACAAAGTGGTACCCAAAAGACAAAATTCACAAGGAATTTTAGGGTGTGTTGAGTGCTCAACAAATGGAGATTCTTTGAGAGAAAACAAAATATTTATCTCCTTCCCTCATGCTTCGCTTGTGAAAATTAGTCAAGAAACTATCTGGCATTGTTATATTATTTTAACAAAACATTTTTTTATCAATGTGTACACAAGTTCCTAGGTTCAGGAATATGGATCCACCTGCGGGGTTTATATGTTCCATCTCCTTTCCTGCTAACCGCAGTCCATATCATTTCTAGACAAGAGCCAGGTAGGGCATCCATTTGCGTGAGGCCATTTAGCTATCATTCATTTCTTATGGTGTTGCTCCACTACCAACGAGCATCCATAGTGTCAATGGAGTCACCCCGACATCACAGACCTTTCTCTGCTACCAGAAAGTGTCTATAGCCCCAGTGGAGTTATCTGCATACCCTCTTGGACTTTACACTATTTTTATGGATCATGTTTTTCTGGCATAAACACCAAGAGTGAGTCAGAGAGGAGGATATATGTTTTTCGATAAGGTGAAAGTGTTAAGGTGGAGCTTTCCCTAGCTTTTTCCATAGGTACATGTGATTCTTTCCATCTATCCATATTTCCATTTAGCTCTACCAGGCCACTAGAAATATATTTCATCACTTCCCCAGATAGTATTCTTACAAAGACAAAAACGATTTTGAAAATTTGTGTTTGCCCAACATCTCTTATTTTGCATGTAAGTGTAGGTTAGGAGCAAAGTATCTTCATCGTATTTATTAAAGTCAACCATTTCTTTAGGAAACACAACTTAATTAAAAGAAAATACAAAATAAAAGAAAGAAATAAAAAGGAGTTCAAATACAGTCTTTCCTAAACCCACACACTCATCATGATCAAAATGTATGCTAAAATGAAACGAAACTGAAACAAAGCATCAAAAGACACATATGTTTATATATATATATATATATATATATATATATATATATATATATATATATATATATATATATATTAGGAGAAATATTGTTTTATGGTATGGCCATTCACTAGGAGGGTGTCAAATTCTCCCCTTAGATTCTGCAATTGATATGTGCCTACCCCAATCTTCTCAGCCACCTGAAAAGGTCTGAGCCATAGATTTTGGAACTTTGAATGTTTTACTTTGGACTCATTTTCCTTATCCCACTTCAAGACTAAGTCTCCTACCTTGAATTTTTTTTCTTTGGCCTTATGTTTTTCGAACCATATTTTAACTCCCTGTTGATGAGTGGTGAACTTAACTTTAGCCTTTTCTCTTTCTTCGTCTAGCATGAGCAAGGTTTCAATCCTTTGTTGTAGAGCATATGAGGGATAACCTCTCGATGCTTGGGCAAGATGTAAATATGGAAGATACAATCCATTTGGAAGAATGGCTTCTTTCCCATATACCATAAAGTACAGAGAGTTTCCTATGTCTTCTTTAGGCATTACTCTATCGACCCATATGGAATTATGAAGAAAATTATGCCAATTCCTCTGATTTTCAACAACTATTTTTAAAAAAATCCTCACCAGGTTTTTATTAGTTGAATCTACTACCCCATTCCCTTTTGGATACTAGTTTGCAGAATATCTTATTATGATCTCGTTATCAGGGACATAGGGCATCCCAAACCTTGTTATTAGTTGTTGTTCTAAAAGTTGGATTACTACCTTTTCATTAACGTGCATCAGAGAGATAGCCTCCATCCATCTCGTGAAATAATATGTAGTAGTCAAGATATATTTATGTTGTTTCGAAGAATTGGGAGTAATTTCTCTTATGACGTATATTCCCCATTGCTCGAATGGTCTGGATATGGTCACTAGCTGGAGTGGAATGGTTTCCCTCTTTTCCCTACCGACGCTTACTTGACAAGATTTACATTTCTTGGCATATGCATTAGTGTCCCTAAACAAAGTAGGCCTATAATAACCATCCCTTAATATTTTGTGAGTCGTGATTTCTTCCACAAAATGTCCACCTGTTGGGCCATCATGGAGTTCTCTCAGTACCTTTTCTGCATCATCTTGTTCAAGACATCTAAGTAGTACTCCATCATAGTTTACGTCGAAAAAAATGAAATTTATGAGGTGATATTAAGTGGACTTTAATGTGAGGTCTCTCCTTTCTCTATGGTTTAGGTTTTCTAGACATGTTCCATGGTGTAGGAGATAAGACAGGTTTCCATACCGGGATGATTTCCCAGGTGGAACGTATAAGACTTCACTGCACCATAATGACAACTCATTTTACCAACCAGATTCTTTTTCATTGATCAGATCTTGGGCCTTAGCAACCAGTTTACACAATCCTTGAACCTTGACTATTTTGGTAGGTTTTATGTCTAGATCAAATTCCTGAATGAATGTCATCCAATTTCCCCTTATTTCTCCCATTTCTTGTTGGGTGAACAACGATCTGACTACGAGGTGAGGTACCATGACTTTAGTGTGATTTTTTATGATATAGGATTTCAAATGTTTGACCACTTTATAAAATGTGTGATCATGTTTATTGATAGATGGATAGTTCAATTCGTATCCTTGAATATTAGTGCTCATAAATGATACCGGTGCCTCATTGTTTTCATAATCCTTCTAGGTAATTACCATGGCCAAGGATTGGTCATAAGCAAAGGTATAAATGAAAAAATAATTGTTGAAATCAGGGCTTCGTAGCACTGGTGCTTGGGATATTGTAGTTTTGATGTTTTTGAAAGATCCTTTCCTTTCTTCATCCCATTTAAAATCTTCATATTTGTGAATCATTTTTTTTAAAGGTTTAACAGTTTTAGCGAAGTTAGGAGTAAAGTTTCTCACAAAGTTGATTTTCCCAAAAAAAGATTGCATGGCCTTTTTATTGTGCGGCAAGGGGAGTTGAGCTATTTCTTTTATCCTCTCAGGGTCGATGATGATTCCTCCTTGAGATATGATATGACCTAATAATTTTCCTTCCTCTACACCAAATATGGATTTCTTAGGGTTCAAAGATATTCCATATTTCCTATACCTTTCAAAGATCTAAGTCAAATATTGAATGTGGTCTTCCTTGTTTTTTAAGTATAATGTTACATCATCTAAATAGACTACCACACACTTTTTAATCAAACCCTGAAAAGCTACATCCATGGCCATCTGGAAGGTTTCTCTTGCATTAATCAACCCAAAGGGCATACATTTATAAGCAAAGGTTCCCCACTTGTCTCATAACGTAGTTTTTAATCGATCATCTTCTGAAACGAGGACCTGGTTATATCCCGAGAAACTGTCTAGGAGGGAAAAAATATCCGAGCTAGATACTATCTGTAAGAGTTGTTCCATGGGTGGGACTGGATAGTTATCCTTTTTCAATGCTCTATTAAGGTTTCTGAAATCCACACACAAATAGATCTCCCTAGACTTCTTTCTGACATGCACCAAATTGGCTACCTAGGCAGAGTGTCTTACCTGAAAGATAATCTTGGCATCTAATAATTTCTTCAGCTCTTGATGCATCAGAGGTTCCAGATATGGGTGGTACTTCCTAATATTTTTTTGGAAGGTTTTTACTCCAGAGTTTAATGGGATTGTGTGTTGAATAATGCGAGTATCATAATTTTTCGATTCTCGGTAGGACCAAGAAAATACATATTGATATTTTTAAAATAGTTTGAGATAATATTTCTTGTCTTCTTTGGACACTGTCTTACCGAAATTGGCATTCTTGGGGTTCTCAGGGGTTCCTAGGTTTATAGTTTCATATATAGGACATGAGCTCCATGTTTTTTCGTTCTTTGGCCCTCTAAATATTTCCCTTGGGTCAAAATGTTTCTCCATATTGGCCAATGATTTTGGTATCATGTGAAACTTTGGTTTGTCATCAGAGTGATCTGTTCCCTTCTTATGTTCATAGAGATTTTATTATGTGAGTAGTTCCTAGAAAATTTCATCATCAATGGCCAAATCCTTAAAATTCTTCTGATTAGTCAGGAAATCTACAATATGTTCATCCCCTTCAAAGACTTTCCAGTTAGAAATTTTGTTAGGTACCGTCGATTTGTAGATCATTTCTACTGCAAACCTTGAGGCTTCAGAATCTTATAAATGAGATAATCTTGATGTCACAGTGGCTACAACATCATCCAGGGTATTTTTCATCTTGGGAACAACAATAATGTTGAAGGCCTCAAAATTGTCTATTAGTCTGTGCAGCTCTTGCTAGTAATTTCTTACGTGACGTGAATTTTAATGGATAGTATTATTCACTTGCCTAAAAATAATTTGGAGTCTCCAAAAACTTTCAATTCCTTGATGTTTAAGTCGATGGATTTCTTTAGTCCCTGGACTAGAGCTTCATACTCAACGGTGTTATTAGTGCATTCAAATTCTAATCTATAGGATAAGAAGTTTTGTTTCCCCTGTGGGTTGATGAGGATACATCTACTCCCAACCCCTCTTGTGATTTAGAACCATCGAAGTATATCATCCAAATTTGTGGGGGGGAATTACTAACTTCTTCATGTCTAGATATTTTTTCACTTTTAAACTCCTTGTCCCTACTTCTATCAAAGAATCCTGACAAAGGATGCTTTCTTCTACGGCTACTAGTAAGTCTATTTGAAAAATTGTTTTGGATTTTTGTATGGGAGGTATGTCAAAAACGTGAGGGGTGAAATTACCGAAATCAGAATCATAGGAGTAGTTTCCTACCATAGGGAACTTTGTCAATGAGGGTTCATTTGGGGTCTCTAAATCAGTGAAAGTATGTTTGAGATATCTTTCTCTTTCAACCCTGATCATGTTTGTATGTACTTTCAAAGGATACCAAAGGTGATCCTAGTTGGTACTAAAGTATCCTTTTAATTTATTTGACCAATCTCGTCTAAGTAGAATTCCATAGGCCTCCAGGATGTCTACTACAATTATGTCAATTACTTGAAATAACTTGGGGTGTGTAGCAATTCATATAATGACATCTTTCAACTCTCCAATGACCTTTACCTGAGTCCTATCTAGTTGTATAGCATTTTTATGACTTTTGAGTGGGGTTGCGTTCAATTTATTGCAGATTGACAATGGCATGACATTTGAAGATGCCCCTGAATCAACTAGGAAATTATGTAGATTTCTGTTAAAAACCTCAAACATCAAAAGGAAAGGAGGAACAAAAGGCCTTCCTCTTTTGTCTAAATAAAAACCATTCACACTTGGCTTATTTGTTAAATTTGTGGGAGATGTAACCTCATTGATCAGTGCTTGTTATAGGGGTATTTATTAATTTTAAGGCATGTAACATAAAATCCTTTGGTTTAGGATCCTACACATATCCATGAAAGCCACATTATCTTTCACCTTCTTCAAGTCTTCTACTACGTTGTAGTTTATCTTAGGCATTTCCTATGTATGTGTGCTTGTGGGAATGTTTTGAAAAGAAAATAGGTGTTTGGGGCGATCGACCGCTTGATTTCCTCGAGATAATTGAGTATTGGTAGGATTACTTTGGACAAGTTGACTTTTACTTCGCATCTATATAGCTATAATTTCATCTAGGGGTCCATGCACCTTAGCAACATCATTGAAAGGTATCAGGTGATCGGACTCCCATATCAACATGGCAGTCTCTTCAGGTGGATCTTGACTTTATTGATCAATGGAATTTATTTTCGAGCTATTGGGTTGTTCGGTTAGAGAACATTTGTCTAGGAATCCATTTGTCATTAGACTCATAGTATGCAACCATTGAGGGCAATCCCTTTCTGAATGTTTTTCTTGGTGATATGTACAGAAAGAGTCAGATGCTACGTTCCCTAAGTCAATGTTTAGGTTAGTTGGGGGAGGTTATATAGCTTTGAAGGGTGGATTTATTTTTAAAAAATGATTATAAGATCTTTGATTTTGGTTTCCTTCCCCAACACTCCTTTTCATATCTACGATCTCGTTGGAGAGTTTTTTTATCATCCGCTACAGGTTTTCTAGATCCCCTCCTTCTTTCTGAGGACCTTGTTCTGGTTTTTTTCCCAGGGGTCTTGTTAACAAAAGTCCTCTCTTAGGTGGAGGTTGGGTTTCCTTTTTTATTAGTGAGATATGACCTTCTTTGCACCCTTTCATTTGGAATTCAATTGTTTTAGCTTCTTCAAAATTTCCAGCTAGAGTATGTTTGGCAGCCCTTTTTACAAACATGGAAATAGAAGTTGGGAGAGCATTAGCGTATACTTCAATTTGCAACTCCTATGTAGGTTTAGCCTCGGGTTGGAATTTGTTCAAAATGGTGGTGAACCTTTTGTTGAAATATTTAACCTTTTATTTTGGACTCATAGTGGCAGCGAAAATTTCATCCATTAAAGCTCTTGTAGTAGTTTCTTCAGCAAATTTGTCCAAGAAATCCTTTTGAAACTTTGTCCAACTAGTTATGGAACCAACTGGTAGGTTGAAATACCAAGTCAAGGATGAATTTTAAAAGGTGTGAGGAAAAATTATGCACGCTACATATTTGCGTTGCACATTCATCAACCTTATAGAGAATATGAACTTCTTAATATGATCCTCAGAAAATCCGGATTTTTCAGGGTCAAATATAGGAAGTAATTGTTTTGGATCTCTGGGTAGGTTATGCATCCGTCCTGGGATCACCAACGCATATATTTCCAACCATGGTTGATTATATTAAGGTTTATCTCCGCTTCCTGCATTTTTATCATTATTATTCTCCATGTCTTTTGATTTGGAACTTGAGCGATCCGAGTTAGACCCTTCCTCTTCAGATTCAAAATCGTCAGGTTCTGAGTAATTACCAGTTGGTGTTTCGGGTATCAGATTAAGGGGTTGTTCAATCTTTGTGAGGGAAAAATCTATCAATTATTCTACCATGTGAACAAATAACTAGTTAAGGGTGTCAACAACTGGTCTTTTTCTTCGAGGAAGTAAAGGAGATAAAGCTAATGCTCTGATCTGTTGGGCATAAGCTCTGTTGATTCTTCTTAACCTATTTAACTCTTCATGGGAAAGAGCGTAAGGTATTTCATGGTATAGGTGTTCTTCCTCTTTGTTTTGAGGTGATTTACTCCAATCGGGAGCATTCTCTGTATGTGGTATGTCTTGAGAATATCGGAAGCACCTCCTCCCAGTTCTGGGCACTCTCGATAAAGATCTCATCTTCAAAGATATCATGAGAATATGGCCAATATGAGGATACTTGCGACATGTGTTGGAGTACCAGGAATTTTGGACCATGCTTGCGAAAATGACCTATGGGGAATCGATACTCAAGTTGAAACAATACCTCTTTTTTCTCTTGTGCAGTGTCTTTTACCATGTAAAACCCGATAGGAAAAGCATAGGGTATGAATAACCTCTTCTTGTATTTTACCAGAGAGGAATTATATCCTTGCAGAATGGTATGGTAACAAACTTCTCCCAAAATGAGACGGTTTGGGACATGAACAGGGAGTAGGTGTGGTGTGCCAGTAGTCCTGAACACTGTGATATAAGTGCTTGTTTCTTCAAAATACCAGTGGCCCACTTTGGAAATCATCTTTTTGGTTGTCGCTAAAAGCCTTGGGAATTCTTTTCTAAATATAATGAAGTGCACTTGGGCTATGAAATCATTGCATATCAGGGCATAAAATTTCTTGTACCTATTTTCCCACAGAATGATGAAATAAACATGCACGGGTAACTTAGCAACATGCCAACTTAAATTCATACCTACGAAAACATTTATTGTGTAGATCATGTCCAACTGGTATGATGCCATGAGGAAAACAGGTGTTTCTCCATCCTTTGGTGTCTGTACCTGTAGGATGTTGGTGCTTAGCTATTTGGAAATTATGGATCCCTAATTGAAACTTCTCCCGAAGATTGCCATGGTATATGCCAAGGGCATCCACACTTCTAAAAACTTAGAGAAATATTCCCCCCCATACAATTGATAGATTAAATCAATTAAGTACATATAAGGTTCCCCGAGGTTTACCGTGTTGTACCAACCATTTTTCCTATTTGTGAAATTCTTATCTTCTTTCCACCATGAGGCCAATAACCTACTGGTGTCATTGAACTCATAAAATCTGACCACAAATTATGTATTTAGCCTTTCCTCTTGGTCTCTGAGCTTGTAGTATTTTTGGACCTCTACTGGAAGAAAGACACTAATACATTATCCATGTTCATTATTGATTGTGTATTTTTTCTTGTTTTTTTTGTCAATCATCCATCCTAGGGTTTCAATGCAGGGTAAAACTGGGGTTCGACATGCCACCATATGTAGATATGATTGCCTAATTGTTATAACCCTAATTTGCACTAGACATGCTTACCTAGCATCAGGCCATCTCAGAGTCCTTTGCCAAAACACTGCTGAACAAATCTTCTTAAAACCCCTTTTATAAAGACCCACACGCCCTGCTACATTATTGCACGCATGTACACACTAGTTGACCCAAAACAACCTGCGTGTACCTACAAAATCATGAAAAAAGGAAAGTTGTTGATGGAACACACAACTTTGGGTAAGTTAACTAAATCTTTCGACCATGCATGGCCAGAAATTCGACCAAATACCTAGCTTCTTCTAGCCTATAAAAGAAGAGTTAGGGGTCCCATTTGGAAGAGGAGAATCATAGTAAAGAAACTATACCTGATTGAGCATTCCCTTTGTCCCAACCTTTAGCCATCCTTGTGCAAAGAGAAGTATAGAGCAAAGAAGTTGGAGGACAGTTAAAGAGGAGCCCAGGACCAGGTTCGTGGAGCAGTGGCCGACTTCTGTTAGAAAAACAGGACCGCGGAGCAATAAAATAAAACAAATGCAGAAACAAAACACAGAAGACACACAATACAAGAGAGACACAGATTTACGTGGTTCACCCAGTGTGGGCTACGTCCACCAGAGAAATTGCCAGGTCCTTCCTTTATTATTATCCAGCAAAATGAAGG